>PVKA01001439.1:99272-140954 GCA_004027165.1 Ctenomys sociabilis | reverse complement strand
TTTTATTAAGAGTTTTAATAAATTTAATCCTAATGTTTTTTGGCACAGTTGTCTTTTTTCCCTGCTTGGTTTTTATTGTATTCTTGGTCGTGTGGGCATGGAGATTTTTAACAAATTTGACATAGTTTACTTTTATTCAAGCATTTCTTCTATTCCTCCACCTCCTTCCTCCTTTTCTGTTATTCCAATTACATGTTTGTCAGGATGCTTGAGCCTGACCATGGCTTGCCAATATTCCATTTCTATTTCTGGTCTTTTTATTGTTTCATTTTGCATTCTCCTATTTTTGTGCCTTAATTCAGAGTAGTAGTACCTTAGCTGTTATTAAGCTCATCTTAGTACACTATTTTCTTTTTGTTGGCAGAGCCAAGGATTGAACTCAGGTCCTTGCACTTGCCAGGGAAGCAGTTATTCCACTGAGCTATCTCCCTGGCCCCCATCTCAGTACACTAATTTCATTTAGAACATGCTACTATATTTTTCATGTCTACAGGTTAAATTCAGACCCTTGCTTCCAGTTCTTTCCCTATTTTAATCATGTTTTCCTCCGCCTTTTAAAACATGAGATATTAAAGCAACTGTTTAACAAGCCCTTGTCTGCTAATTCTCTTGTGCATGTCATTTCTATGCCTGTTTATACTGATTTTCTTGTTGGTTATCCTTGTAAGTAATTTTAGAGTGAATACAAATACTGAAGTTTACATTGTTGATCATGAAGTTTTAGTGTTTTCTTTTAAATTTCTCATTTGTTTTATTCTGAAATGCAAATGTGATAGCTGGAAACAGCATGATCACTCTAAAGCTTGGTTTTGAGTTTGAGGAGGTCCAGACTAGCCTCTAGTCTAGTTCTAAATTAACCCCACTCCCACTTCTGACACCTCTACTCATTTGGGCAGCAGGAGGCGACTCCACTCTGGCCGCTGAGAACGTGAGCTTCCCAGCATTGCTGCTTTCTGCTGGTTATTTCCCTGGCCTTGGCAATTTTGTTATCCACATGTGCTATTCACTGAAGAGTTTTGGGAAGTCCCGGTGCAGATTTCCAGTGCTCTGAGCAATTTCCTGCTCTCTGATACACTGTACTATAAATCCTAGTTTTTTTGGCCTTCCCAAATTCTGAACTCGGGGAGATTCCTCGGCTTAGCTTACATTCCCTTTCTGGACTTTGGCCTGGAAATTCTCCCCAGCAATTATGTTAGGGTAATTGTAGGACTTGCTTCATTCTTTTATTTCTTAGCATGTGTGTTCTGTGATTTCTATTGTCTAAAAACCAGTGTTCCATGTATTTTTCCCCCCTGATGTTCTAGTTATTTCAGATGAAAAAGTAAATCTGATACTTGGTTGGAAGCAAAAGTTCAGGTATATTACTTTTAACACTTTCTATTGTCTTTTTCATTATATGGTTATATTTCTAGGGAAAATGTCAGCCTTTTTTTTCCTTTTAGGGGTACTCCTCCGTCTTGATCTCAATGGCTGGGCATCAATAGTCTGTGTTCAGTGAGCTGATCAGATGCCTTCCAGAAAAAAATATTTAAGCCAAACATGTGTCATAAAATTGCCATGGAAGTTGGGTTCGCGGATATGCTTTCATGATCAATCACATACTTTCTTCTGTGGTGGGACAGGTTGCCAGCAGTATGTTCTCACTGCTCTTTTATGCTATTTTGTTTTTTGAGACAGGGTCTCACTGTGGAGTTCAGGCTGGCACCACCACACCAGGCTCATTCTCACCACTTTTTACTCTGCAATTTTGTTAATTATTTATTTTTAATGTATGTAGTACAGGGTCTACAGGGTCTCACTACATAGATTGGACTCAGTGATTCTTCTGTTTTCAACCTCGCTAGCGCTGGGATTACAGGCGCAGGCCACCACACCCCGTGTCATGTGAGGTCTCAATGCACCCCAGGAGCAGGGCCTGCATGGCTTGTGGTGCCAGTGACTGAACCCCCAGGTGCCATGCTCTGCCTAAACAGGCTCTTTAGTCTGCTGAGCTGTCTGGCAGGCCCTGCAATTCTGTGATAAAATAATTTTTGTGTATGTGAAAGCCACTCATCCATCATAAAAAGAAAAAAAAATTCTATTATATAAATAATTTTTATTTATCTGAACTAATTATAAAATAAAATTTATAAGAGAATAAAAATCAAAGTTCTATCTCCTCAATTTTTCAGAATACATTTATTTTTCTGTTTCCCTAGGATTGAATATTCATTTTAGAAACTTAGTAGAGTACAGTAACTTTTAATGTCAGTATGCAAAGCTTACTCTTTCAAATAGATATATATATATATATATATATATATATATATATATATATGTTATTTTATTTTCTGAATAGTATGGTCTTATTATAAATATGTAGGTGATTTTATTAAAAATTGGATTTTTTTCTATTGATTATTAGGTATGGGCCAGAGAGAACTTATTTTCAGACTAAAATTGTCATCTTCAATAAACAAACCACAACTATGCCAATAATATAATGGCACATATAATGTCATATATATTGACATATAATGTCACACCATTATGACCCTAGAACACAGAAAATGTCACACCATTATGACCCTAGAACACAGAAAATGATACTGTTCAGGAGTTGTGATAATTTCATAGAATATAATTCAATTTCCCAAAATAAAATACAAACAAAAAATTCAATTTCACCTAATGACTGAGATGAGAATTAGACTAACAACATGTATGTGTCTCTGTGTGTGTATGCACATGCATTTTAGGCTAAAACTAACATATTCCACATTCCTTCTTTTTCCTCTCTCACTGCTCTCTCCTCTCTCCTCTCTCTCTCTCCACTTGTCTTTCTTTCCCTACTGGTGACTGACCCTGGTACACTGAGCTATTTTCACAGCCCTTTAAAAAGAATCTTATTTACTTTTCACTCTAAGAGATCTGCAGTTCTCCTGCCTCAGCCAGCAAAGCAGTTGTGGCTACAGGCCTGTGCCACCGTGGCAAGCCCTATTTCTTGAAGAAAAGTTGTGAAAGCACAGGAACTTCCAGAAACACTTCTGCAAGAATTGATGCAAGAGTCTCTAATTCAGCTTCATAATTATATCTAGTAATTAATTTTTCAAAAATGTATGCCAGTTTTATCACCAGCCTGGATGATTGGCTTCTCAAAGTTACATCCTCACTTACTTTGTAATGCAGTTACATGTCGAGTGTGAGGATGATCTTAATGTACTCAAATCCTACCACAAACTATTAGAAAAAATAACATAAATGAACATCAAAAGGGCATATAGTTAATGCACTCATGTTGGGCCTTGATTTTCAATACTACTTATAGCTTTTTAACACATGAAATCTGGTTAGTGCCACATAATGAAATCATATTTTAAGCACACTGGTTGAAGATAAATACTTTAATTTTACCTTTCTTAAAATACTTTTAAAAGGGGACCATTAAATATAAATGTGGTTCATATTCTATGTCTATTGTATAGGGCTAATATAGTTGTCAGAAAAATCTATTCTTAAACTGTGCAGGTAGCAGCATACCCAGAACATATCTCCAAAGCTATTTTTATTATGTTATGGCATTTGGTCATGGTTTTATGAGAGCAGTATGTATGTATGTATGTATTTATTTATTTATTTATTTGGTACAGGGTCTCACTACACAGTTCAGACTGGTAGTGATCCTCTCTCCTGTCTCAGCCTCCCCAGAGCTGGGATTATAGGAGTGCACCATCATGCCTGGTTTCCATGGTTGGTATGGCATTCAGTGCCGGGGATCAAACCAGGGTCCTTGTGCTTGCCAGGCAGCTACTTAGAATGCCAAGCTATCCTACTGGCCCTGATGAGAGCAATATTAGACTTATGAAACTCAGCATATGTAACATCAGTGTGCTACTGACATATTTATAACATTATATACAGTGTCTCCTTTACCCATAAACTTTGGGGGAAGTGTATGGCTTTACACCAAGATCACTTGCAAGTCTCTTTAGCTACTAATTTTCTTTCGCCTACAGACAATGTGACTTGTTGAATAAGTGATCTTTAAAGAATCCCTAAAAGTCTTACCTTTTTTCAGCTAGCTGCTTTCTAGTAGCTCTGAGCCAAATTTATGTAAGGTTTCAAAGAATATTTTTCATATGCTGCCTCATATAATATCATTATGACTTTTCAATTACTATTTCCCATTTTCTTTAATATCCTCACCACAAAATACCTTATTATATTAGAACAAGACAGTTCATAAATGCTAAACAATATGATACATAAATTAGAAGATTGAAAAACATGCTATGAAGCAAAAAGTACCCATGAAGTCAGTTTCACTCACTCAGGCAGTGTGAAAATGCATTATAGGTGTAATGGACCTTCTGCTACAGTGTGTCTTGATTTCAGCTCTTCTTTCTACTTGCCTCAACTTTCTGGGCCTGAATTTCTCTTCCAAAAAGCTAGGACAATACTACTTATCTCCCAGGACCCTTGTGTAAATTAAACATTAATTCCGGAAAATGCAGAACAGTACCTGACACATTGTAAATACTTTGAGCATAGTAATATTTTTGCTTTATTATTATACTGTAGATATATGATTAGACTTTAAAAAAACTAAGATTACTGAACCCTTCAGTTTACCTGTATCTTGAAGGTACAGGTTTGGTCCTTAAAATGCCATAAGGTCTCAACTGTTAATATAATGAACAGAAAGACTGATACTCTTTTCCAACTTCTAAAATTAGTTTTCTCAGACCACAGTATACTGTATAGTATGGCTTACGATACAAACATCATTATGTATTTGCGTAACTATATAAAAAATAAGCATAACATTCATAAAATTTTACCTAAAATTTCTCTGACAATGAATTGTTGGCATATTTTCCCCTTTTATTATTTTTTAGGTATATATGACATATCAGAGATGCATCCTGGGGCAGTGGAGATGGCTCAGTGGAATAAGCCCTTCCCTGGCAGAGATGCATCCTAATATCTCTGTGTATTACGTCATCCATAGAAATGAGAGGCAAGAACTCAAAATGAAGAAATATTAAGCCAGTAAATGCACATGGTGGCTACAACTTTCTTTGCTGACAAAAATCCTGTTTGTGAATGTCCTTCCACTCATCCATGTATCTGAAGGGGAAGACTGCCCACTGTGAATGGAATGACCAGTTCCGCTCCATGGTTTCCTAAATCTTTGATCCTTCTACATTCTTCAGGTTTCTCTAATACAAACACCACTTCTTCTGCTGGGTAGCTATTTCCTGGTTAGCTTGAATTTTCTGTATGTAAATTCTCTCTCTCTCTCTCTCTCTCTCTCTCTCTCTCTCTCTCTCTGTGTGTGTGTGTGTGTGTGATGCATTGTGGAAGCACACGAAGAGCTGAAGATCACTTGGATAAAGAAAATGGAATTGATGAAGAGAAGTGCTAGTATTCTGAAAATATGCACAAATTGCTTAGTCAGATGAAAATATATGAATAAAAGCACCTAGCACTAATGATAAAACTGCCTGAAACCATATAATGCAGCAATGAGAATTTTAACAAGAAATATTATTATATCAAAAAAAGATCTTTGGAATGCTCTTGATTTTGTTTACATCTAAGTTCACTGAAAGGGTTATTGCTCTCATGAATGGAATTTTTGTCTGTAGTCAGAAAAGCAGCCAAAATAAAAACCTCTGGATAAAAATGACCATTATTTTGTAGTTCATAATTGTCAAGAAAGACTAGAATGCTCAGGAAAGTCAGAAATAGAACCACACTCTACATAAAAATGGTATAAAGACTTCAAGGCATGCAGTAATAGTATTATGAACACTGAATAAAACAAGAAAGTAATCTAAGAGGAACAGGAACCTCAAAAAATTAAATTTTGATTACAAATAACAAGATACAATTGTTATTGTATCTAAGATACAATAACAATTACAATAACAAGAAAGGCACTTTAAACTAGTGCTACTTATGACATTAAACATTCCTGTTTTCAAAAAGTAGACATTTGGAAACTCCACTGGTAAGCCTGATGGTGATTCCACAGAGTTGGAGAGTCAGTTAGGTTTGCAGAAAGGCAGTAATCGCATAAGCCCACTTGGGGTTGCAGTCACCACAAATCAACATCAATTAAAAAATAAGCTTGTTAAAAATTCATTTGGAGATAATTTAGGCATAACAATTTTCATACTATTGCCAGGAAAACCCCTCATTAAATCCTCTCTGATAACTTAGAGAAATATGATCTGATTATTAGAGAGGTATCTAGTAGCCTCCTGGCAGTGTAAAGTATGTGTCCTTTAATGATGCAGATATAGAGGACATACTCATTAGATTTGCAAATGACATATAGCTGAGAAGAATAGTGGGCAGAATGTGAACAATTCATAATTGAAAACTAGCTCTATAAATTAATGATGGATTGAGAAAAAAAATCAGCTACATAATTAAAGATGGGAGAGACTAATCATAGAGGTAACACAGGTAGAGATTTTCTGTGGGCCAACAATGGGACATGACTGTCAAGGTAAAGGTATTATGTCAGGTATTAAGGAAATAAGTTATTAGGTTCATGGGCTGTTTAAACCATATCTGGAATATTGTCTTAAACAGAATGACAAAGAAATAATTTGAAATAGTAAATTACTACAACCATCAACAGAAGGGAGGTGGATTTGGTGAAAATCCTGAAAATTAGCTGGGCATAGTGATGCATGCCCATAATCCCAGGACTCAGGAGGCTGAGGCAGGAGGATTGGCATGTGTTTGAGGCCACCCTGGGCTACACAGTGAGTTCAAGGTCAGACAAAACTACCTAGAGACTTTGTCTCAAAAACAAACAAATAAGATAAAAAAAAAGTAGACCATACATTAATGCGAAGCAACGCTCAGCAGTTTTCAGAGGATTGAAATTATTGAGTATGTTCTCTGATGAGGAATACTTAATGTCTACCAAATAAATATTTATATAATTTTTTTAAAAAATTGCCTAGATACAGTAAAGCCTTTTAATCTACAACGAACAGTATATCCATCTAATAATAGATCTTAACATCGACATTCACTACTGCAAGGAATACACAATCAGTGCAGTGACAGTGAACATTTTCGAGAGGAGTGCCAAACTGCAACCCTAAACCCATTTATTTATTCCCAAAGAGCCAACACTTCAACTAAACCTAAATACTGTGGTTTTAGTTTAGAAAAGAAATGCATATATCTTTTGTTTCAAAAGAAAAACATATAATCCGCCTGCCATAGGTTCACCACCACTCTACCAGGGTGTTACAAAAGGGAAGAACATGTATTATGTAAGACTGTGAGCCAAAAGTTGGCTCAGCAATGAATAATTTCAACGGTACCATAGCTTAGTTTACATTAAAAGTCGGTTCAGCAATAAATAATTTAAACTGTATCGTAGTTTATTTTACATTCCTTTTTCTAATCTCTACTAGATTTTCGAGAAAATAATATAAATACAATATAATTATTGCTCTGGTTAAAGCCACTTTATTCACTTAGGTCGAAAATGGAAATTGTCGGTATGCAACCCAAAGTAATTATTAGTAAAACTAATTGCATATTGGATTTGAAAGGGACCTTAGAGAGTACTCAATTCATTTAGTATTACAGATCATAAAACAAATGAAAAGGTAGTCAAGATCTCTTAGACAATTGGCTGTAGAGCCTGAGTTTTAGACCAGTGCTCTTTAAAGTGATTTTTTTGACTAGCATACAAAAAAAGATTAAGGTAAATAGTAAGAAACACTTCTGAGTCCTAGAAGGAAAGAGATTTTCTCTACTAATTACCTTCATTTATCCCCATAGAGTTAACTAAGTTCTAAGCTAAGATTTAACAAAGTATATACACAGGAGTGTAACTGGAGTGCTTATGATCTGGTTATCTTTTTGAGACCTGGAAAGCATCAGGAGTCTTAATAACTATGCAAAAAATTTCAATCATATATTTTTGGATCGCTGTCTGGAACTTTAACCATTCTCCCTTCCACTCAGCCACCAGACCTGAAAAAGTTCTGAACACTACTCTATCTAGTTCTCTGCTTCCTATTTTAGTACAAGTGCTTTCTAAGCATGCACATCCTTCTGCTTCCTTTAACCAATTAGAAAAAGGAAACTCAGAAACAAATGTGAATTTACATTTAATATAAATTAAATATACTGTACCTTCAGTGCAGGAGCAGTTAGAAATACAACACTGAACTCCTGAAACCAAATATCAAGTCTTGGAAAATAGACTGATTTTAACAACATGACATTTCACTCTAGGTTGTAAACCACACTTCATAAAAACTATTAGATAAATTACAGAATAAGTACATACTGTATTAATAGAAGTCTAAGTTTAAGCTAATGACAGCAGTGGGACGCTTTTCTATGGACTGTGAAACGTTAAACACTTAGTTTTTTCTTCGATAAGTTCTCTAAGAAGGTATCATGAAGGCTATATTTCACTGAGGCAAAACATTTTATTTTCAAAGCCGGGCATGGTGGCGCATGCCTGTAATCCCAGCACTTGGGAGGCTGAGGCAGGAGGATTGTTGTGAGTTCGAGACCAGCCTGAGCTACAAAGTGAGCTTAAGGCCAGCCTGAACTGCATAGTGAGACCCTGTCTCAAAAAGACAAAAAAAAACAAAAAACAAAAAAACATTTTATTTTCAAAGATCCTGCGATATGTGCGCTCAGGTAACCCCTATTCTGTTTTAAGTGACAGTCTATGCTTACCCACCTACCTAGGAGGCTGGGGAGGTTCCTTCAAGTCACTGGGTATGAGGTTATAAATACTTTCAGAGAAGCACGTTGAATCCATGGTCAGCAAACGACTCCTAAAAACCTGCAATTTCCTCACTGTAGAATACTAATATATCCGCCCCCTTCTCCACTGCTTCCCCTTTCTTTTTGCGCCTTTAGCCCGTCAAAGACCTCAGGTTTCTCTTTCATGTGATCCCCCTTTGACCCCTTCTTAGCTGTCCTCTCCCGGGAAGAAAAGGAAATGCGCTATTTCCCCCGGGATTTCTTAGTGGCGTAGACCGCGCAGTTGCTACGGAAACAGTTACTAGGCGACGGCAAAATAGAAGGCAGCCGCGCCAGCCAGGTTTCCTCTTAACCTTTCTGCAACGCTTTCTCCTGCCCGAGAAATTCATGCCGAAACCTCTCTACTTTTGGAAATAAAAAGGTGAAAATAGCTTTCCTTAAAACATTTTGCGTTTTTCTTTGGGTATTTAGACAGAAAAAGCCTCCAGTTCCAGCGAGGCTAGTGCGCAAGCGTCACACGTGCGCGCGCACCCAATCCCCACCCTGGAGGGAACGGGGACGAGTGCACGCAGACACCTGGTCTGCGCCGGAGCGCTACGCGGAAGGGGCGGTGCCCGAGGAGGTGGGGGAGGGGCTGAGCGCAGGCGCAGTCACGTGCCTGGCAGGCGGATCTGCGCCGGCGCAGAAGGGCGCTCCGGGTAGCGGGGCCGCGAGCTGAGCGCGTTGGGTTCACGTACCGCGGCGCCTTGGCTGCTTGCGGACGCTTCTTTCCATTTCCCTTCTTTTCCCCGGCTTCTCAGTGTGCTTTTGTTGGTGAGTTTATAGAAGAGAAGAAAGGGAAACGAGAATACAGCCCCGTCCCCGCCGCATGCCTTCCTCCCGACCTCTGGCCGCTGCGCCCCGCCGCGCGCCGGCCGCCGCCACCTGTGCGAGTGCGCGTCCGCGCCGTCCGCCCGCCCTGCGCCGCAGTCTGGGCAGTGACTCCTGTCCGCGGCCCCCGGGGGTGTCTCCCGTGCCTTGGTTTTTTTTTTTTTTTTTAAGTTCTTCTTTCAGAGAAGCGGTTTTCTTCTGGTTTTGAGCCTCTCGGTTTTTCCGTTAACCGGGGGTCGCACTCGTGACTGCTGAAACCTAATTAGGAGCCTAAAAGGCGTTTTGTTTACGGAGCGGGAGACACACGACCTCGAGTCAGCCTCAGGGTAGCCGCCTGAGCGGGCCGGGGGTGGGAGCGGCGGGCGAGCCACTGGCCTGCGAAGGAACCGGGTGCTTCGCTTCCTAGCTGGGAGACTTGAGTAATTTCATTAGATGAGGATAAATGTTTTTCTTAACCATTTTGGTCAGATTTAAAATTTTATTCTAGATCATTGAACAGACCTTTGGCAAGAATGACATTTAAAGGGAGGAATTCTCCTTATTTCTTCACATAGATTGGGTTTCTGTTTTTCAGAACACCTTAAATAAATTTAGATGTAGGTCTTGGTCTACATGCGATTATATCACTGTGACCCCGTTTTTCTTTTCAGTATGTTGCCCCCACTTCGTTAGCTCACGTACCTAAATTTTGGAGTCACTACATTTGCTAGAATTTTAACTGAGGGCTTATGGAATAATGCTGCTACCCAAGTGGATAGGTACTGGCCAAGGTTTTAAAAAATATTTTCGTTTTGATCTCGCTCAATTTTGAATGTAGGTCCTCCGGCATAGTATAGCAAGTGCCCTAGTTTGAAGGAACACTTAAGAACTATTCTTGTCAATCCAGTGTTGGCTAGAGCTGAAGGCAGAGTATATCTGCGGTCAGCACCAGCTAGACTGAACTATCCTTGATTTCCTGGGGTTACTGAAATAGAATGACTTCACTTATGTCGGTACTGTACACTTACTATGTTTTTTTTACAAATGCCAACGTGCTTTACTTACTGTATATTGAATTTATGTTACGATGAAGCTGTTAAATCATGGAGCTTTCTTGTTTTAAATGTTTGGTCTGTAGTTCTTGCCTTTTGAAGCTTATGTGTAAGCCAAATAGCATTTCTAATTTTTTTATATAGTTTCTTCAGAATGGCAGTGCTGCTTAAGAAAATGCGAATGACCAACATTATGACTGTAGAGAATTTCTAATAATATGTTTCTTCGGTACCGAATTTTGTATAAATAGCTCTGTAAATATTTTAGGAACTTGCAGGGTAGGTGATTTTTTTTTTTTTTTTTTTTTTTTTTTTTTTTTTTTTTGTCTTTTTGAGACAGGGTCTCACTATGCAGTTCAGGCTGGCCTTACGCTCACTTTGTAGCTCAGGCTGGCCTCGAACTCACAATAATCCTCCTGCCTCAGCCTCCCAAGTGCTGGGATTACAGGCCTGCGCCACCATGCCCAGCTGTGTTTTTTTTTTTGTTGTTGTTTTTTGGTTTTTTGTCACAGCTATTCAACAGTCCCATTCTCTTCCTCAAGTGGCCACAGACAATTCTGAAAAGATGAACAGTTGAATCCTCAAAGGAACACGTTTTGTTTCAGTAAAATTTAACTTACAAGAATGTGATTGCCAGAATTTGGCCTGTGAATTAGTTTATTTGTACAGATCTTCAGTATAAATGGGTTTTGTTTCAGAGCAAAGTAGGGTATTGTTTTGCTAAAGATTAACCTATTTAAGGCCGGCCTGATAGCTCGGAGGGCTAAAGTGCCAGCGAAGGCAGAGCTCAGCTGCTGGGGTTCAATCCCAGTGTCCTGTGGTAGCCCCGCCTGCGGGGCCCACCGAGATGGTGATTTAGGCTGGGAGTGGTGGTGTGCACCTGTAACCCCAGCGCTTGGGAGGCTGAACACAGGAGGGTCGCTGTGTGTCTGATCTACCTAGTGAGGCCCTGTAGACCCTGTCCTTCATACAGAAAAAAAAGAGATGTTTATACAAATAGCTGTAGAATGAGGAATAAAGAAGTAGAAGAAAAAAAAACCATAAAGATAGGTGCTTTAAAATACTTTCTAATGTTATAGAATTGAGAAGAGTACTTTAAAAGTTCCTTTTAAATACTGGAGAACATTAGAGTATGATGAACAAGAAGAGCTCAATTGTCTTTTACAGCTATATAAGGATAAGTATTAAGTATGAAATATGATTTTGGTTGCAAACTCCTTGTGATTATAGCCTGATATTTTTTGCAGTCTGTACCTTCTGTTCCTCATAAGTGGGTGCGGGCTTACAGAGTGTATTGGAGGCCAATAGTAACAACTTCCGAGCTTATGTCCTCTTTATTTTTATTACT
The DNA here is from genome assembly GCA_004027165.1 of Ctenomys sociabilis. Classification (NCBI taxonomy): domain Eukaryota; kingdom Metazoa; phylum Chordata; class Mammalia; order Rodentia; family Ctenomyidae; genus Ctenomys; species Ctenomys sociabilis. The sequence continues at coordinate 128,960 of PVKA01001439.1, read as the reverse complement.
TACTGAATAGCAATTTGTTACCATGAAATAGAAGTAATTAAAAAATTTAGGCCTAAGAATAACTTTATACTGTAGTAAGCTAGATCTAGCATTTTCTTAAAAATTTAAAATGATGTTTTATTAATATAGAATGACAGGCATAAATATATAAGATTTTTTTACAGGTTTATTTAACTAATTTCTCATGAAATAGCTTTTTAAGAATAGTGTCCTGTATTTTACATTGAAAAGCATATAATAGCTCTATATCTTAGTGGTAGCCACAGTGTTATGTGTTTTGAATTTGTTCATCAGGTAAGAGGTGGTTATGTATGAAAGATACTTTATTTGTACCTGTAGCAGGTTTTATTTTATATGTACCATTTAGTGATTTAGCGGATAAAATGCCTGAAGGAACAGTTTACTCATTTTAAAGCCTTATTGTGCTTTTTCCCTTTGATCATTTAACATACAGTTAAATCTTGGAAACAACCAAATGCTCATCACCTGAGGAATGGATTAAAAAATGTATTTTTGTACATGGGGTATTACTCGATTATAAAGAGAGATAAACTCAAGGCTTTTTAATAGGTAAATGGATATAACTAGAAACTATACTGATAAGTAAATAAGAGTCATATTTGTAAACATCAGATTGTCTCCCTAGTGTGAGAATCTGAAAGTGTGGATAAGGTCCAAAATGTATAATAGATATTGTAAAATGGGAAGAAACTGTTCAAAAGGGAAAAGAAATGCATGAGGGAAAGGAGAAAAAAAGGAAAAGCAAAAAAAGAAAAAATATATAGTATATATATATATATAATAAAATAGAGTATTAATTTCTCTTAGTTCATTAAAAAGGGGTTGTGCTAATATTGTTTGGACAATCTTGTACTCTGAGTAAGTTAAAGATGACTACACAATATTACCATTGTTACCCTATTTTGAAATTTTTTTTTCCTCTTTAAAATATTGAAGTATCAGGTATCATTGTGAAAGGTTTTATTTATTTGGTTATATTGCCTTTTTTATTACTCAGTACTAGAAATACCTTCAGTATTAGTAAGGTTCTTTCATATGACAAGACATGTTTAAAAAACCCACTATCTGAATCTTTTAATTATTGGGGGAAACATGAATATAATTAATACTTCTTTTAAAAAATTTTAGATGGATTTTAAATAAAGGGTTATTATATGTATAGAATATTGTGGTATTACATGTAGTTTTGATTAACTTGAAGTTTTTTGTGTTTTAGATTTCCACGTTTGCATTGGATTTGCTTCAGCATCAACAAAGTCTTCATGGAGATCTATTCCTGTATGTCTTATTTACAGGTCATTGTGTTAAGCAGAGCATATACAAGCTGAAAAGTCAAATAAGGAAATGAATCACATCTTTTGACAGTTCTAATTTTATTTGTAAGTTAAATTCAGAGTTAGCTTAAAATAGTTTAGATGTTTCATTACAAAAGTCTAGTAAAGCATAATTAGGAATACACAGTTCAAAGTTTTCTTAACATTTAAACATAGCATTTAATACATAATCTGGTCTGGTTTCATACTAGTTCTGTCAGACAGTAAGATCCCTGCTATGTGTTTGTAAAGTTCCTTCAGTCAATTTAAATGACTATTGCAGCAGTCATTATATTACATCTTATATAAGGCTTTTGCTTTGTTTAGAATATATTTGTATTTTAATGGTAAGTATATTTCCAAAGATAAGGTCTTGTCCAGTAATAACTTTTTGGTGTCATCATTGGAAACCTTCCTAGGGGCTGGCAAGATAGCTCAGTGGTCTAGAGTACCTGCTTAGGCAAGCTTAGGCAGGTGTAGGGGACTGCAGTTTGATTCCTAGCACCACATACTGTGCCAGCCTCACCTCCAGGGAGGGCTGAGCTGGCCAAAAAAAAAGAACCTAAGTTTCTTATCTTTCTGGAGTCTGGAATTTGTATTAAATCCTGCTACTAAAGATGTTTATATGAACACGAACAAAAGCAGTGGCCTATACAGATAAGGTTATAGCTTTTAATTTCATTACTTTTAGTTTTTCTTATCTGAATAATGTAACTTTTGCTCTGGCTTTTTAACCTTCTTAACTGTGAATAATATGTAAGCATAATTCATAACAAAATGCATGTAAAAGACATAGGAAATAAAATGTCATACCTTTGCCCTAAAAATTCTATAAAAAAGTAAAAGTATTTTAGTTTCTTCCTCTAAATTGCCTAAGCAGGTGTTTTAGATTGCTGAGCTATCTTGCCAGCCCCATGAAACAGTTTTTATTATAGTATCCCAAAAAGGAAAACATGAATTGGAAAACATGATTTTGATGAATTTTGGACATTTTCTGAACGTGCTTTCCATAGTTTATAATACCTTTTTAGTGGTGCTAGTAGTCATATTTTTGAAAATTTTGGTATTTCATTGTCTTGAGATTTGAATAACATATTAAAAATAATACTTGAAAAAGTTTTAAACAGTTGATTTGTGAGCATGGTTATATTCAGTCCTAGGAGCTGGGGAGGTAGCTCAGGGGAATAAGTGCTTGCCCAGCAAGCACAAGGTCCTAAGTTCCAGCCCTGGTACTACAATAATTAAATAAGTAAATAAATATATTCAGTCCTATCAGAATTTTAACAGTTTGTTGAAATTAATAACCAAGTATCTTTTGTTTTTATGTCTTGAAAAGGGCTAAAGCCAATTCTTAAGTTGGCTTGGCAGAAAAGGATGCTCCACTTTTACCGGTGTCGACACCTGAAACAGATAACACAGAAATGTTTCTCTGGTACACATACTAGAATGGATAAGCATGCTCAATTGCCTCTTTTAAGAAGCTTTGTACTCACAGAATTAAGGAAGTCATGCCACTCAACCCACTGTTTTATTGGGGACAAAAATATTATCCTGATGGGAGCTCCTGGTGCTGGGAAGACAACAGTGGGCAGAATACTAGGTCAGAAACTAGGTTGTTGTGTCATAGATGTGGATGATGATATCCTTAAAAAAGCATGGAATATGAGTGTATCTGAAAAATTACAGGATGTTGGTGATGAACAATTTTTAGAGGAGGAAGGAAAAGCTGTGCTAAATGTCTCTGCCTCTGGAAGTGTAATTTCCCTTACCGGGTCTAATCCCATGCATGAGGCTAGCATGTGGCATCTAAAGAAAAATGGGATAATTGTATACCTAGATGTACCTGTAGTAGATATAATTAGTCGTCTAAAATTTATGAAGATAGATAGGATTGTTGGATACAATTATGAAACACCTATAATTGACTTACTTAAATTTAGAAGACAATATTATAAAAAATGGTATGATACTCGAATTTTGTGTGAAAGTGGGGCTTCCCCACAGGAGGTAGCTGACAAAGTGCTGAGTGCAGTTAAAAGATACCAAGACGCTGATTCAGAAACATTCATTTCCACAAGGCACTTTTGCTGTAAAGACCATGAACATAAAGTTTCGACAAAATTCTTTAGTGAAGCTGTTATTGAGGGCTTAGCTTCTGATGGTGGACTCTTTGTTCCTGAGAAGGAGTTCCCAAAATTAAGTTCTAGGGAGTGGAAAAGCCTTGTAGGAGCGACCTATACAGAAAGGGCACAAATACTGTTGGAAAGGTGTATACATCCTGCGGACATACCTGCTGCCAGATTGGGAGAAATGATTGAAACTGCTTATGGGGAAAACTTCGCCTGTTCAAAAATTGCTCCTGTCAGACATCTTTCGGGCAACCAGTTCATCCTGGAGTTGTTTCATGGGCCAACAGGATCATTTAAAGATTTGTCTTTACAGCTTATGCCTCATCTTTTTGCACACTGTATTCCACCAAGTTGCAATTATATGATACTTGCAGCTACTTCAGGAGACACAGGGAGTGCAGTCTTAAATGGTTTTAGTCGCCTTAATAAGAATGAAAAGCAGAGAATAGCTGTGGTCACATTTTTTCCTGAGAATGGAGTAAGTGATTTTCAAAAAACACAAATCATTGGAAATCAGAAAGAAAATGGATGGGCAGTGGGAGTCTCATCAGATTTTGACTTTTGTCAGACAGCTATAAAAAGAATTTTTAATGATTCTGATTTTACTGGCTTTCTTACTGTGGAGTATGGGACAGTCTTAAGTTCAGCTAATTCCATAAACTGGGGCCGATTGCTTCCCCAGGTAGTATATCATGCTTCTTCATATCTTGATCTTGTTAGTCAAGGATTTATTTCTTTTGGAAGCCCAGTTGATGTCTGTGTTCCCACAGGAAACTTTGGTAACATATTAGCAGCGGTGTATGCCAAAATGATGGGCATCCCTATTCGAAAATTTATTTGTGCCTCTAATCAGAACCATGTTTTGACTGATTTTATAAAGACGGGGCATTATGACCTCCGGGAAAGGAAATTAATGCAAACCTTTTCTCCATCAATAGATATCCTCAAGCCTTCCAACTTGGAGCGACATTTACATTTAGTGGCTAATAAAGATGGGCAGTTAATGACACAACTGTTTAATCAGTTAGAAAATCAGCATCACTTTCAAATAGAAAAGATTCTGGTTGAGAAACTTCAGCAGGATTTTGTAGCTGACTGGTGCTCTGAGGGAGAGTGCCTGGCGGCCATTAACTCCACCTACAATACTTCAGGGTATATTTTGGATCCACACACGGCTGTTGCAAAAGTGGTTGCAGACAGAATGCAAGATAAAACTTGCCCAGTGATTGTCTCATCTACAGCTCATTACTCAAAGTTTGCACCTGCCATCATGCAGGCATTAAAGATTAAAGAGATCAACCAAACTTCATCAAGTCAACTTTACTTACTGGGATCATATAATGCATTACCTCCACCACACGAGGCTTTACTGGAGCATACAAAACAGCACGAGAAGGTGGAACATCAGGTTTGTGTAGCCGATATCGAGGTCCTCAAGAGACATGTGGAAAAAGTAATCCAAAGTCAATTCATAGGAAAGGTTTCTGAATAGAATATTTTTCTCCTGGTAATAAGCATGCAATAATAAACCTCAGAAGTTGATTTGAAGTACAAAAGCATTTTGTTTATTTTTACATAAATATGTATATGTCAGTTAGCTTTTGAAAATTCATTGGCATCTCAGGCTGATTATTATATCTGCACTATATGTTTCTAGGTCCTTGAAGTGACAAAGCATACTGGATGACACCTTTGTTATGCTTTGCACTTACTAGAATTGTATTAGTTTTTAAGAGCACCAAAATGACTGGTATTCAATTGATAATTAAAAATATTTAAACACAGTTAAGTATTACAACAGGAACCACTTACTATTTTTGTATTGAGTAAAAAATGAATTGATTGCTCAAAAGAGGTAATTTGTGTGGAGGATGTAGTAAACTCATCTGTTAAGTTTGGAGCCAGTTGGGGCTGGGGAGATGATGGCTTAGTAGAATAAGTGCTTCCTTGGCAAGCACAAGGGCCCGAGTTCAATCCGTGGTTCTGCCAAAAAAAAAAAAAAAGATTTGAGCCAGTATTAACTTTAAACTCCATTTTGAACTATAATTGATTATGTGTTTCTCATATTGTCCAAATTATATAAGTATTGTCTTTTCTTGCCTTTTGATGCAGATAGTGTGACAAAGTTTAAAAATCAAGACAATATTTAGTTGGGGTTTTTTGTTGCTTTTTTTTAACCAGGAGTCGAGTTCAGGATTTTGTGCTTGCCGGGCAGGCACAGTGCTGCTGACCTGTAGGCCCAGCCAACACAGTATTTAAATGTAGGATATAACAGTAGAAGTGCTTAGTGGTAGATTGAGCAATAGGACTACCTGTGTCAGAAGGAAAGCTTTCCATAATTAAAAGTAATTATTCTTAATAAAAGCATATATGTACAACAGGAATTGTAGATGTACTTGCTATATTTATTTTTATTTTTGTTGACTTGCTATATTTAAAGTCCATTCCTATATCACTTGCCTGTTATCTATGTTCAATGAACATTTGGTAGCTAAGCTTACACAACCAAATGTATGTAGTTTATGTTTCTATATAATAATAGATTTTAATGTGGTTTATATTTATGAATTTACTGGATGTTTTATTTCTGCATTAAAGACTTTCACTGGAGAGTCATTAATGTAAAAGGCTGCTCAACCACAAGATGGCATTCCTAACATTTGTCTTTGCTGATAGCAGTCTGCTTCATTTTTTTTGAAGAGCAATCTCCAAAAAGAATGTAATGATGAGAATAATAGTTTTAATAAGCAGGGAAAATTTTTTAGAAAACTTTATTTTTTTAGAAAAGTTTAAACCAGTCATGTTAATGTTAAATTTCCAGCTTAGCTTGTTCTAAAGCAGTAAAATGGAAAAGCAGAAGTTAATAAGAAAATAATGGAAGATTAAAAGTTCTGAACATATGTATTATTTTATCATTTTTCAGGCTATTTCAGTGGATGATAACATCTAGAAAATGGATCTAAATGGCGGGGACTGTGTTTGTTTAAAAAGGATTATTTTTGCCCTTAACAACTATAGTTAATGAGAGAACACAAAAAACTAAATCGTATACAACACAAGGTAGTGTAAGTGAAAAATGATATAGCCAAGTGTCATGAAACTTAAAAAGACAGTATTACTATGAAATAACCAGAAAATATTGCACAAAGGATATTTCTCTAGGTGAGGAGAATGGGGAGATTTGCTAGGGTGAAGGAAAAAGGAAAACATTCTAGGGAGAGGCCAGGATAGTGGGGGCTTGAAATGTTTGAGTCCACCTGCATTTATTTGTGATTAGTTTATTCTATGCATTGTCCAGATGGTCATTGTATATCTTCGTGTTTTCTCAAAGCCCAACTCTGGCTTTTTCCTCTCAGCAAATAACCTTGCTCCATTGGAGAGTAACAAGTTACCATATCGTCCCTGACTTCCTCTCATCAAGTGTATAAATCTGCACTGTAAGCATCCTTTCCTCTTTAAATTAGACAGTAGGTCTTTCAAAAGCCTTGCATCCTGTTACCTGTAACCAACTCAGCTTCATTATCTACCTCCTCTCCTGTTCAACTTTTCCTCTCCAATGGATATTTCATTTTTGGGGCATTTGGATGTTCTCTTTTCACAGTTTAGAAATCATAAAGAGGACCAGGGAGATGGCTCAGTGGAATAAGTGCTTCCCTGGCAAGCGCAAGGGCCTGAGTTCAATCCCTGGCTCCGCAAAAAAAAAAAAAAAAAAAAAAAAAAAAAAAAAAAAAAAAAAAAAAAAAAAAAAAAAAAAAAAAAAAAAAAATAGAAATTATGAAGAGCCAAAACCTCTGAACACACTCACATCTTACTCATCTACTTTATGTTCTGATCAAGATTAGGCTATGAAGACTTGTCCGCTTGTATGTTTTCCACTTTCTTACTCCATTTACAGCTTGAGGATGAATAATAAATACCTAAGTGTTCACCACCCAAGTCGTAAAGAACAGACTAGCTCTTACATTTGGTTCCTGCTGTAGTTCTTGATTGCATTTACCTCTGCTAATGATAACTGCTATTGTAATTTTTTTCTTAGTTCCCTTTTTTAGCCTCTGAATTTTATATAAATGGAATTATGCTATATGATTCCATGACCTATTTCTTATGCTCAGAAACTTTTAAGAACAAGTCAGCCAGAGGAATTAAGCCAGATTTCATTGAGTTTATTAATACATTGTGCATGTACCTCAGTATAGCTATTTACCAATTAGTGGATACTTACCTCATTTTTTATCTGTACTTGTAATAGACTTTTGTAAAATATGTGTGGCAGTCAGAGAACATGGACTTCTAGCCATTTGTGGTTCTAATAACAAAGTTTCATATCTTCATAAATTGGATTTATGAAATGAAAAACATCAATTTTTTGTAGTCTAGCTTTTTGTCTTTGAAATTATTTAAATATACGTATTTTAAATAGAATTTTGAGTTGCAAATAAAGTTTTAAAGATATATTTTGGAGATCAGAATGTTCAAAGTGGAGATAAAATGTCAAATTGTTTTGAGTGGCACTTTAGAATTTAGTAGCAGTTCACTTTCAAAAACAGTCATAGGTGATATGCATGATTTCTTCCAATCCATTAAATGACTTACAGACACTTTGTAATTCATAACACTTAGTTAAAAGAAAAAAAAGCTAAGCAAAATACATAAACCAGAGTGATTATTTTTCATGTGAACATCAAACCCTTGGAAACAATTCTATTTTTGTCCTTATCCTTGAACATAAGTACAATGTATAAGGAAATTCTTTGTGTAGGTTTTACTTGTGCATTCTAGCCACTAAAATCAGTTTTATCTCTTTGAAACTTTGATTTTAAACCAGGCTTCTTAAAAAATGAGGTCTATAAATATCTGGAGTTTTTCTTTATAGCTTAGTAATACTTCATTGCATAAAAGTACCACATCTTTTTTTATCCATTCCTCAGTTGGGTTGTTTCCATGATTTACTGTGACAAATTGTACTGCTATATAAAGATGGGTGCACATATATTGCTGTGGTATGTTTTCAGTCCTATCATTTTGTTTAGTGAAATTTTGTATCATTTCTAGTATAATTTTTCATCCAGGTTGACTTTTTTTTCTTTTCTGGTACTGGAATTCAAACTCAGGACCTTCTGCTTGCCAGGCAGGTGTTTATGCCACTGAGCTATCTCCCTGGCCCTCTATCAGTTCTAAACATTTTGTTTTGTTTTTACTATTTTTAAAAATTCTCTTTAAGACAACAAGGTCTTCTAACTCAAAAAAGCCAAGAAAGTTGCCAGTGTCATGGAAAAGGGACATCCCAAAGATCAAAATGAAACAAATTTGGTGGGAGCCCAACATGAAAAACGTGGGATTGTTCTCCATAGATGGATGCTTTAGTCAAATTAGTTGTCTTTGTTTTTAAATTGGGATATTTTATCTTTCTGAATTAGGATTTTTGTCTAATTGGTACTGAAACTTGTTTTGAGAAGCCACTCCACTGAAGTAGTGGTGCTACTTAAGTCATTGTAGTCTGTTGAGAAGTCAGCATCCTCTAAAATGCAGAGTTGTAAATAACAAGTAAACAATTTACAAATACTATGGGAGTGTATAATTTGATTTCATAGTGGACTTTTTTATTGAACAAATTTTATATTTGGTTAACATTCCTAAAATCAGTTTTAATATTTTGCGAGAGAATGCTGCTGCTTTGTGAAATTTTGTTTATTCAGCCTTTTTTTTTTAATGTATTTGTTACAGGATCTCACTACCAAGTTTGGACTCATAGTGATCCCCGTGCTTTCAGCCTCCCCACCTCTGGAATTACAGGCACAATTCACCATGCCCGGACTCAGTTGCAGGCTCAGTGTGTCCAGGGGTGGGGCTGAGGGGGTGGGGCTGATGCAGCTTGTAGTGCTGGGATCGAACCCCAGCCCCTGCGATTGCCTAAGCAGGCTGTTTATTTTTTTAATCATATTCTTTATCACTATTATTTTTAAAAATGAGAACTGTGAGGTAGATATTCCAGAGCTCAAGGGAAATGCTGAGATAAGAAAAATGTCTTTAGGAACTATTTTGAACAGCTAGTAGAAGTAAAAAAAGAACAAGAAAAGGAACAGTCATTCTTGTTCTTCAGTTAAGGCACAAATATCAATACTTGCTTGCTTTATGTATTTTATAAAATCTGGAAAATTTTGAATTGTAAAACACATTTATCGTATATATTCAGGTAAGGGATTGGGAACTTACTCGTTTCAGCCTAACAAGATAATCTTTAACAATATGTGAGAGGAGATAGTATTTTAATTGGTCATTAAAATAATCCAGTTGCCCAATTTGATAAAATTTAAGGTTACATTTTGAATTTTACAAGGCTCAAGATAAGTAGGGAGAAATTTTTTAATTTCATTAATCATTGGTATTGTCCTTTTTCTGGAGCTATTTCTCTAATTTGCTTGAGATTTTAAACAGAATTGGTTAACATAATATTTAAACAACTGCCAAGATCAACATGGGTTGATCAGAATATATACCACTTATAAAATTCCATACATGTGTAAAGTTCTTTATAAAAATTAGTGCAGGTCTAAAATATCCTAATAGCATCTTATTTTCATAAGTGTACATTTTCCAGAAAAAGCCATCAGTTCAAAAGATACCTCCTTTCCCATTAAATTTTATAGTTTGCTATGAGGAAACAGCACTTTTCTCTTGAGAAAAATTGAGCATAACAGTATCCTACTGGCAGCAAAAAGAAGGAAAATATTCGTTTAAATCAGGTCCAGAGCATAAAATTCTCACCAAAAGCAGTACCAACTAAGGTGAAGTTTTAGGGAGAAAGCAAAATTTAGCCTTTGAGATTTGTAGGTCACTCTTGTCAAAGAGGTTTAAAAAAAAAACTATATAATTTTGAAAATTATTAAACATGATTTTTTCCAAGAATTCAGATGATAGATGTGGCAAATGAGAGGCCCAAAAATGAATTTTAATCAAATGTAAATATATCCTACTAATTATAAGAAAATAATGCACAAACTAGAATATAAGTTTATTGCTCTATAGTGGTTTATAAATTTTGCTAGTGACTATAGATTTGGTCTTCATCCAAAATTCTTCATCTCTACAGAACAGTATTTAAGAAATGTAGTGAAGGGCCAGTGAGATAGCTAGGCAGACTAAAGTGCCTGCTTAGGTAAGGGTAGGATCATGGTTCAATCCCCAGCACCACATTCTGTACCAGTCCCTCCCCAAGGGCAGGCTGAGATGGCCAGAGTCTGAGCATAGTAGTGCTTACCTGTGATCCCAGTGCTGGACAGGCTGAAAGCAGGAGGATCATCATGATTCTGAGCTGTGCAGTGAGACCCTGCAACAACCAAATACATTTTTAAAAAAATGCAATGAAGTTAGTACTTTACCTAATAAAAGTGAAGTCAAACCAAAGAGAGAAGGATAATGTTAAGGTTTTTTCCACTCACATTTATCCATACCTATTCCACAATGAAGAATGGACAAAATCTTCCTTGTTTGACTCTGTGTCATTCAGAACACTGCCAGATAAATGCTGCTAAATCTTCATGTTTGGGTGACATTTCACTTGAAGTTTACATGCTTTGGTTGAAAATTTTTAAATTTGTCACAAAACAAGGCATAGCCTTGGTCCTTGGGAAGCTTATGGAGAACTTCAACTCAGTCTAGTACAATGAATATGATCCAGACTAGACAGAAACATAGCATGAACTTTGAAAACCAGTCACCTACTGGTGCCCCTTCAAAGAGCGGTTCATTAGTATTTGTTTCAATCTTTGAAGAGGGATTATACTCTTGCATAGATCTCTTATTTACAACGCTAAGAAGAGAGAACAACATCTGTTATGTTATAGACATACTTCCAAAGTCTCATGTGTCCATAGGTGGGGCTGGATTTTGAGTATGTTGTACCGGATTAAGGGCATGATAACTAGGTTACTCATAGACTGGTTTAGCAGAGTTTTGTGTGTGGATTATGGAAGGCCACCCTTTGTGTGGGTAGTACCAACCAGTAGTCTTCTAGCCTGGATGGAATAAAAAAAGGAAAGAAAATGCTTCCTGCTGCTTTTTCCTGCTTGTCTTGTCATGGACTGTTTCTCCCATGCCATGCCCCTATGTGATGTCACCAAACCTTGGAGCCAGCTGACTATGGACTGAAACCTCTACACACTGTGAGCTAAAATAAATCTTTTCACCTTTAACTTGTAGGTGTTGGCTATTTTGTTCCAGTAATAAGTAACATTTCAGCAGTTGTCTCCTAGGCCCACTTGCGTATCCTATCTAGCAAAGTAAGACCACAGAGACAAGCTTTCCCCTTTTAGAGTTAGGGAATTTTAGAGTTCATTTATTTCTGTGCAAGGATAACCCTAGGTCACATACATAAGCGCCAACAAAAGACCAGGGATATTTACATAGGCAAATTGAGGGCTAGAAGGGACAATGTAACATTGAGAATAGTATATATTGGGTTTATGAAGATAAAACTAGAAAATCAGGCAGGATTAATGACACCTTTGTAAAAACTGAAATGTCACTAAAGAATTTTGAATAGAATGCTTTCAGAAAGCTCATGCTAGCTACTGGATGGGGGTGAAAGAAATAGACCCATCCGCCTGAGAGCTAGCAGGCCACAGGATCGACTGAAGTAGAACCAGAAAAGAGTAGGTAGGTTCAAGAAATATTGAAGCAGTAGCGTTAGAAGATTTTCGTGACAATTTAGATAGAGCATGGAGGAAGACTGTGGCTTAGAAAAATATATGGATAATTTTTTTTTTTTTTTTTTTTTTTTTTTTTTTGTGGAACTGGGGATTGAACTCAGGCCCTTCCGCTTGCCAGGGAAGTGCTTATTCTACTGAGCCATCTCCCCAGCCCATATATGGATAATCTTATAATTCACAAAACTATAAAATATAGGGGAAAATACAGATTTGGTGAAGAATGTGGGAGGAAGGATGTCTTAAGTTACTTTCCTCTTGTTAGGCAAAATATTCAACACCCAAAGCTAAAGGGCAAAAGATTTACTTTGCTCACAGCTTGTAGAGGGTTCAGTCCATAACTGATTGGTTCCAAAGCAAGGTGGCACGGCAGGACTTCAGAGAACAGTTCATGGCAGGCAGAAGGTAGAAAAGTAACAAAGGAATGATCAGCTCTCATTCTATTCCTTATTTTCAGGCTAGTCAGGGCAGGTAGCACTCAGACCCTTTCTCCTGGTACCCTTGATCCTAGTATTAGACCATGAATCAATCCCAGGGTCACACATTCTAGACCCAGCCACCTCTGTAAAAGTCCCACATATGACTGCATGAGGCTTTTGGGGGGCATCTAGACACAAGTTATAACATTCCATCCTTGGGCCCCCAAACAAATATATACATCCCTTTATGCAAATGGCATTCAGTCCATCTCCAAGAGTTGCCAAAGTTCTCAGTTTGCTGAAAAGGCCAAAGTGGTCTCTTCTGAGATTTAAGGCAAACTCTTACTTAACAGCCCTTGTACAAACAAAAATAAAGTTAACACTATATATATATGTATCTAGTGCAGGGTCTATAGGATCTCACTACACAGATCGGACTGGTAGTGATTCTCCTGTTTTCAGCTTCCTAAATCCTGGTATTACAGATGTGTGCCTCCACTCCCAGTCTCATTTGTTGTCTCAGTTTGCCCCAGGGGCGGGGCCGGCACAAAAGGCCAGGAATCAAACCTCTGAGCCCTGCATCTAAGCAGGTGCTTTAATCTACTGAGCTATCTGGCAGGCCCTAATATATATATATATATAAATTTTGGCTAGCTCAGGCTGCCTTAAGGGCAGGTGTGGTGTGGCTTATGGAGCTGGGAATCTAACTGCAGTCCCATGCTCCTGACTGAGTTTGCGCATGCAGGTGCTTTAAACAACTGAGCTAACTTGCAAGCCCCCAACACTTTCAATATTTAATGGCACAAAATACACATTTCCATTCCAAAAGTTATAGGGCCAGGGAAATAGCTCAGAAGCATGAATGATTTCCTGGAAAGTACGAGGTTCTGAGTTTGATCTCCAGTACGACAGAAGGTTGGGGGTGGGGGAAGTCAGATTTCAAAAGTTACAAATGGGGATATAAAAGAATGAGACCAAAACAAATCCAAAATCCAGCAGGCAAAATAAGTCCTGTAGTTCCACCTGCAACATCTAAGGCAATCTGTGGCCCAACACTGAAGGGCTTGGGTGCATCCACCCTAATGACTTTCTATGGTTGTAGCTCCTATGGCTTCTCTTTTGGGCCTTCTCTGTTCCCTCCTTGCAGTTTTCCTTGGATGGTCCATGTTCTTATCTTCAGACTTCTGGGGTGTCCTCTGTGCACATTTGGCTTCACACAGGTTCGCCCACTGCCTTGTCAGAGGCACACTGTCTGGCCTCCCAGGCCTTCTTCTGAAATCTGAGTGGAAGCCTTACTGATCCCACAACTCTTGCATTTTGTAAACACCTAAACCCAGCAACGTGTGGGTGATGCCAAGATCTGCCACTAGCTGGAACAGTAGCCAGACTTCCTTTTCTGCTACAGGGATCAAGTGCTTGGGTCACTGAACACTCTGAAACCAGTCATGAGGAACAACTTCCATAGGTCGCTGGAACATGGTGCCCTAAGGCCATCTTCTCTAAATAAAGTTCTTTAACCTTTGCAACTTTGAGGTTGTGGAGGGCAGGGTCCTGCTGGTGTTTCTGATGTCCTCTTACCACCTTTCCTGCTATCTTCTTACATACTTGGATTTTTCTTGCTAGTGTGTTCAGCAACCAATTTTTCCTGTTTTATCTTGATAAGACATCTTTACTAAAGGTTTCTTTCTGGCTAAACTCACAGCAATTTTGAATCATTCTGCTCCTCTTTGCTCTTGATTATCAGCATAAATTGAGCTAAAATTCCTGAACAATAACCATGCCATTACCTCAACATTAGGTTGTTTTGAAATTGTTTGTACAAGATTAGTCTGCTGCCCTTATTCATAGTCTTAGGCAGTCTCTGGACCTAAGCAAAATGCAGACAGACTTTCTGACAAGATATAGCATGCACTTTCTGGAGTCCAATAGCCAATGCAGTCCTTCCCAGTAGAAATCTCCTGAGTGTGGTCTTTACTGGCAGAATTTCTATCAGCCTCTGGTCTTTTGAACTTTGACTGAATGTCCCATCAAATACTGTTTAAGGCATTTCAACTCTTATTTTGTCAGCCAGCATCACCACCTTTCCAAAATCTTTCCACAAGCCATTCTCACAGGCTCCTGAACCACACAGTCTGATATAGTCACAGCTACAACAGGGGGCCGTGGTTCAATGCCCAGAACCACATGCTGTACCAGCTCCTCCTTTAGGGCAGGCTGAGCCAGCCAAAAAGTAAAATAAAAATAAGTAAAACAGCATTTGTTGATGACACTGTGGGTCAGGAATTCAGGCAGCAGTTAGTGGAAAAGACTCATCTTTGGTCCAAGTAATGTTGACTGGGAAAGTTAGAAGATTCTAAGAAAGCTTCTCAACATGGGGCCTTTAGTGCTGTTAGGTTTATGATGTATGCTTTATTCTCCATATCTCTTCTCTCTTTACATGGTCGTTAGTCCTCTGAGCCTTTCTCCTCATGTGACTTCTGCTTTTTGTTTTTGTCCTTGTCCTTCTCCTCTTCCTCCTCCTCCTTCTCTTCCTCCTCTTCCTGCTTCTTGGTATTTTTGAGACAAGCTTTTGTTATATAGTTTAGCCTGGCCTTCAACTCATATAGTAGCTCAGGTTGGCATCCAACTTAAGGCAATTCTCCTGCCTCAGCCTCCCAAGTACTGGGATTACAGGCTTGTGCCCTCATGCTCAGTTTCATGTGACTTCTATTTCCAATAGGATAGACAGCTTTTTTATGGTTGCTAGATTCAAGAAACACTTTATGAGACTGCTTAAGATATGATACAAGCCAAAATATCACTTCCACTATATTCTATTGGTCAAAGCTTGTGTCATAAGACCAGTTAGACTTCCTGATTAGCTGAATAGTGAAGTTACATAACAAAGGAGTGTAGACTCAAGAGTTCCTGATTCACTGGGATCATTTTAAGCACTATCGTGAAATTATACTAAATGGGCTTTTTAGGAAAATTCACTTAAATTAGTAAGACATAGTTTTTGGTCATGATTTGAGAATTTTAACAATAAGGTAAAATAATAAGAATATGGTACTAATATCTGAATGCATTTATAGTTTCATCATTTGGAATTTCTTCCTTAGACAAGGATAAGATTCTGTCATTTTTGCCTTAGTGAGATTTTCATTGTGTTTATGTTTAGAAAATATATCCAGTCATGCTTTTTAATGTTGTACTTTTAAATTTTAACAAGATTGCAGAAACTGTTCTGTGTCAATAAGTATGAATGTGATTTTTAAGTGGTTTCACAGTAATTTATATAGATAGATCAAGAAATTACTTAATTCCTCCCCTACTGATAATATATACCTACTTTATTTGGTATTTAAAATTGTCAGCAGTTGAATTATGCATTTAGCCATGACTTTTCATTTATCCTCTTTGGAGTTTGTTATGCTTTTTAAATATGTAAGTTTATGCCTTTTACCAAAATTTGGTAATTTTTCAGCTATTCTTCAATTTTTATTTCTCAGTCTCCTCATCTTTCGGGAATTCCAGTTACATAAATGATAGGCATCTTTATGATGTCATATAGGCTCTGAGATTTTATTTTTTTGCTTAGCTCTTTTTTATAATTCTTTCTCTCTTTGGATTATGTAGTTTTGGCTGACTGACTGTCAAGCTTACTGACTTTTTCCTCTGACATCTCCATGTTGCTTCAGAGCCTGTCCAGTGCTTTTGTTTATAGCAGTTACTATAATTTTCAGTCCTAAGCCTTCCACATGTTTCCTTTCATTGTGTTTGTTTTGCTTTGTTTCCCTCTCTCTGGTGAGATTTCCCATTTTCTGAGGGGCCATGTTCAAGATAACTGGCTTGTGCTATTAAAAACTAATACTATGAAACTATTTTAAATTAAAGAATATAAGAGACAAGACAGCTAACTATACCTGTGATTCCAGACCAGAGTTTGCTTGCTTGCTTTAATTAAAAATAATTAATGGGTTGGGTTGGCTGATAAAATTTGAATGCCTAGATAAAATACTAACTGTATCAAGGTTAATTTTTTGAGCATGATAATTTTGAGATGGTTATGAAAGAGAAAGCCATGATAATTAGGAAACTCACATTGAAGTTTTAATTTTAATTAATTTTACTTATTTATGTATTTACATGTTTAGGTTTTCTTTTAAGTTTACTCTAAATTGACATACACAGTATACTTTTTTGTAATAAAGCAGTATCATTGTTGTAGTTTACTCTGAGATGTTTCAGAAAACAAGTTTATTGTTTTGGGATGGCCAAATAGCTCAGCGGATTAAAGCACCTGCAAGCAGGTGCAGGGGCCAGGACTCCTTCCCCTGGCCTGCCATGCCCCTCCCCCAGGGCCCGATGAAATGGCAATTGAGACTGGGCATGGTGGCATGTGATCCCAGCTCTTGGGAGGCTGTTAACAGGAGGATCACTGTGAGTTCTCTCTAGTAGTAAGTCCCTAAACACTCTACCTTGTAGACCCTTCCCTAAAATACAAGAAAGAAAGAAAGAAAGAAAGAAAGAAAGAAAGAAAGAAAGAAAGAAAGAAAGAAAGAAAAAAAAAAAGAAAACAAGTTTATGAAGAGAGAAGAAGAAAAGGGACAGAGAGAAGGAGAGAGAATATAAGGGAAAAAGTTAATGTCTTTTGGGGACTGTAAATGAAAAGCACATAAAAATGTTTCCATGTTATGTCTGAAAATTGTAGTTTAAATTTCCTTCAAAATATAAATGTATTTATAAAATGCTTCAAAATCATGAAAATTAAGGAATGGCCCCCCAAGCTTTTGAGGATGGGAGAGCACTAAAGAAATATAAAAGCATCGCATCATCTATTCCTATTTCTGAATCCATTCAGGATAATATAATGGCAACAAATAAAATTTGAGAATGCTTGGATTCTACAGTAGTCATATGTCACTGTTAATTTCCTGATTTTAAATGTTGTATTATTTATATATATTGGAGTATTATTATTTTTCAGAAATATATAGTGATGCCTTAAAAAATAGAAAGGAACCAAATTAAAATGTGGAAACTCAAAAAAAAAAATACTAATAATTCCAAAACTTTAAGTAATTGTTAATGCCATCTTTTTTCTGTATTTCTGTAAATGTAAGAAAAGAAAGGACTATCTTTAATTTTAATTAATGATAAAACATTTTTTTTCTGGAATTTCTCAAAGCCACTAAAATAAATAGTAAAATATAATCAAACAAGTTTAAAATATCAGTATTTGCACATGATTTTGTTTTATATGACCCATCCTTTTCATAAAAACTTTGTTTTTATGATAAGATTTTATTCCTTGCCATATTATGGAGACTTAAAAATATTATATTAACATAACGGTTTTTGGAATATAAGTTGTAATAGTAGTTAGAAAAATGAATTATTTCTGCAAAAGGAAAATGTAAGGAATCACATAAATTCAGATATTTTAGAAATATACTACAATAACATAAAAATATAAACATCAATGGTATTTCTGATTAATTGACATATAAATAAAAAACACTAGGAATTATTTAAATCAGTCTGGTTTGATTTAGAATTGATGAAAATTAAAATGTTCTCATCCTTTTTGTCAGCAGTAGAAAAATTAAAAGAATAAACACCATAAGAGTATGTAGAATAACATTTAAATGCTGTGAAGGATTTATTAATATGATTCAGTCTGGTTATTTTATTTTCTCCACAGAGGAAATGAGATATCTTCTGGTTGAATATTCAAAATGGTGCTAGAAGTCATGGCTTTACAAAGCCAAAATAATTTGTTAAAAGCTTATGTTTTTCTATCAAATTCAGAATTAATCTCAAAACAAGACTTCATTAGCAATAGTACCTTTAGGCTTTTGATAAGAGCCTTAGGTCAATCACTAGAACTACTCATCCATTTTCTTATGTGGGTGGTAAGCTCTGATTCTACAGACTGTGTTTTTCTGGTACCTGGAATCTCTGTGGTATAATTTTCATCTTGAATATCCTCTAAAGGTCCATGTGTTAAGGCTTATTCCTAGGGTAGTAATATAGGGCAATGGAAACTTTAAGAGGTGGGACTTAGTAGGAGACCTTTGGATCTTGGGGATCGTGCCCATGGTGGGGATGCAGCACCCTGGCCTTTTCTGGAGCGCTGCTTTTCTCCTTGGGTAGGAGTTGGGAAGTTTGTTCCCCTGTGTACTCCTACCATTTTATGCTACCTCCTCATAGGTCTAAACCAACACTACCAATTTTCATGGCAGAAACTTCGCAATTGTAAGTCAAAATCTTTCTCACTTTTTAAAAAATAAATTCTCTATCTCACTGTAGTAATCACCACAATTATAGTAATAGAAAAATAACAGTTTCTGGTATCACAGAAGTGGGAAAGCCTTTGTACAGGCTAGTACAAAGTATGGCTAGTTGATTGGCATCCAAGTACAATGTTGGCTAGTTGATTGGCATCCAAGTACAATGTTGGCTCCAACAGCACCTGTGAGATCTTTGGAAAGTTAATTAATCGTGCTATGGTTTGGTTTCTTCACCAAGAAAACATATGGATAAAAATATCTGCCCTATAGTGTTGTGAAGATGACATAAGATCAAAACTATAAAGGACTAAAACTTTTTGCTTTTGGAAAATTATAAAAATTCTTTCATAGAATGAGCCTAAGATAAAACATTGAAGTCTTACTATAACTTTCCATGAACAAATACCAAATTCTGCTTAGTTACATTCTAGCCAAAGATTTATTTGGTAGAGTCCAAAGGATTTTGTTGAAAGGTTACTTCATGTATTTAAAAGTAAGTTCTGTATATTAGTTTTTGTCTCCTAAATTTCCAACATATTAGTAGAAACTCTTGTATTTATGTAGAAAAAAAGTGAAAAATTGCAATTTGCAGGCTAATTTTTGGTCTGCACCAGACCAGTAGACTTCCTTTGCTTTTCACCTAACAAATTGTTTTTTTCAATAAGATTCAGGGTAATTGACTTTGAAACTTCTAGTAAGTTAAGTATCACGTACCCAAATTCTTAGTTTATAGAACAGAAAAAAATCCTGAGTTTTCTTCTTATAAATTTAATCCAGTGTAAACACAAACCTTCTAGGTTTGTTCAGGAACGCTCATTACCCTCCAGCGTTTCCATGAGGAAGGAGGCTATCATTGGATGTCAGCAGCAGGCTTAAGCCTCAGGAGCATGCAAGGCCACTGGAAAATGCTTCATTGTCTTTGGTTCTTTCTGGGTCACTCAGTATTTGATTATCCAGACTAATTGTGGGCAGGGAGAGCATGAATAATTGAATTGTGCAGACAAAACCTAGGGCCTTATTTTGGCTAAAGAGTTCATCCTTCTGAAACTTTTTTCCAGGACAGTGAACAAGTAAAGTAGAATGCTTAGTTGTCTGTCCTTACTCTATTTCTTCTATCCTTTCAAAGGAGTATTCACAAAATGACAAATGTCTCCCCCCAAGATTATGCATACTCTCTACTATTAAAAAAATAGGAATACCTGTAACGAGAAAGGAGGCAGAGCTCTAGGTATAATTCTCAAATAAAGTAGATTTGTGCCTTTTTGAGCTTTCTGGTTATGAAAAAAGAGACAGATCTGGATCTTGAGTTTGGCATCTGGCTTTTCCTTTTCTTAATCACTTTCCAACAATCTTAGTCTAGTTATTCTCATGATATCTTTTCTGGCATATCCAAAGTAACAATGGAAATAAACATTTAACCAATGGTTTCAGCAGTTTCCCTCACATATACACATAAAACAGAAGAAACACATATATAATAAAGTTGGTTAGACCTTATTTTAATTTGCTTTATTACCACAGAATGCTGCCCTGGTCATAATTTTTTGTTGTAGTTTCTGCCTTTTGTCTCTGTTATCCCTTACATATAGCCTCAAGGTCAAACACTGTAGCTCCCTTACCCAATCAACACCACAAAGAAAATTGTATCATATGGTAGCACAAATGGCTTCCCCACAGCTCCTCTGGAGATCTTCGGGGGGAACAATTAAGAAAGTCCCACTTCTGTGTTTGGTTCTCTCACAAAACCACAGGTCATGGGGTGGAAGTAAACCAAGAAATGTTAGCATGAAGAGGAAAAAGAGAAGAAAACAGCATATACTTTCAATCAGTAAAACACCTACAGTAAGAAATGTTAGCCTCAGGTTTAGAAACAACAAAACAAGGCATGTTAGAGGGCTAGAAATGGGGGTCTGTCTCTACATAGCCTGGACATGATAGATGGGTTCAAGACTGTGATGTTTACCAGTATAAAAATGATTCAAATGTCTTATCAGTCATAGATGGAAAACAGTCATGAATCCAAGTATTTCAAGATGAGAAGGGACAGGCAGACAAAGTGTCAGCAGTGCTACTTGCAGAAGAACAACCAAGAAGAAAAGCAAATAATCTGAAGTCCTAGTGAGAAATTTCATATCATGTACAAGATGCTGAGAAGTGGAGCTCTGAATAGGCAATTGCCCAAACCAACAGCCAAAGTAGTTAGACTCATTTCATGAGCCAAGGTCTCAGATAGTTATGCTCAATCCTCACTTTTTGGCTCTCCAAGGAATGTGATCTGGCTGGGGTTTCGTGACATGTTGGGAACTGAGGAGAGGTCACCATTTCTTCCAGAGTCATTCTTAGGTGTCAGAGTCTCTTGTAGTGAGATCCTTCTTGTTTGTTTTTGCTCCACAGATTTGATATTTGGTATAAAACAACTCTTTTTTTCTTGGAAGTAGATACTTGTCCATAGAAAAATGGAAAGTAAAATGAGAAAGGAGGAAAAAGTTATTCAATACACATTGATACTCTAGGAGGTGATACATACAGTGATTTAAAGACTGGTTTGGATTACAGTACCTTTATTTGGATGCCATTTCCACCATTTGCTAGCTGAGTGATTAGGGCAAGTGATCATATGTCTTGATGTTTTATCTATAAACTGATGAGAGGATTTGCTATAAATTGTTTATAAGAGTATCTTGCTCAGAACAGGTACTCAATACCTTCTAACTGTTGTTTTGTTCTCTAGGGGTATTTTTTTCAGGAAGTTATTGATCACTAGCAATGTGCCAGGAGCTTTGTTATTGGCTGGGGAAATTAAAGTACGTACAGTTTAGGAGCTACTAGTGGAATAGAATTTGAAATCTGGATAAAGATCTATAAATGAAAATATATGGAAGGTAAAAAGGAAATGTCAGAGTGTAACACAAATTGGCAGAGGACAATTATTTTACTAGTTAAGTCTTAGAAATATCATAAGTAAGGGCATCTTGACAAGAACAATAGCAAAAACCATATCCAAATGAAAACAAGTGGTAATGGGAATGGGCAGAAGAGACAATGAAATCCATGATTAGATACTTAGGTTAATGAAGAGAAAGTTTTAAAGGGGACTTCTGTGAAACCAGTGCTCTGAGATCTGGACAAAGTCTTAGCAATCTGCTTTATGTAAGATTACCATGACAACAATGCTTTGTTGGACCAAATTCCAAAAGGGAAGAGGCCCTAGAGAAAGGAGATCACTGGTGTCCTAGTTAACACCCATTGCTTTCTGGTCATGGAAACCACAGCTGAAAGATGAGTAAAATTTTTGTCAGGTACACAGAATGGGGAAGCAAAGTATAAAAAGTTTAGGGCCTTAAGGAAAAGAGGTCCTGGTAAATACCCAAGGCTTTCAGTTAGGCCCCTCTATACATCCAATTAATATGCATAAATAGTGTCTTAATTCTTCCACAAAAATTTCCAGAACTTCCAGAATAATTTTGTTTAGTTGCTTTCAAAAGTGTAGTTGCCATTGAACAAATTAATTAGAGAATTGTCATCTTTAAAATTATAAGTTGCCCTTCTCATGAACATCTTCATTTATTCAGATCACCTTGAATATCCTATATAGTTTTACAAATTTCTCCTTAGACATTGTGTTAGCGCTCCAGTGTGAGATAATAATCTTTAAAAAAGGAAAAGTTTATATTAGCTCCGAGTTTTGGGGGGCTCATTATATTTTCTGTTTCTACTCCTTGCTTTTAGGGCTATGGCAAGGCAGTGTACTATGGCAAGAATGAGGAGGCAGAACCTCTCACCTTATAGGTGGAGGCAAAAGAAGAAGGATCCTGGAGTGCCACAGTTTCTCTAGTGTCATGCTCTCAGTAATCTAAAACTTTGCAGTAGGCTCCACCTCTTAATGTTCCCTCTATCTTCTGATGAGTTCTAAGGGCTATGCATCATATCTTTAACATATGGGTCTTTGGGTGACACTCAACAAGACCATCATAGAGGCCTTAATATTGTGGTTAAGTTCATCATTAGATATTCTCCAGCTTCTGTTCTTACTCTTAATGGTAACTCGGCTATAGCTAGCGAGGCATTTGGGTAAAACTGGTAGAAATAGCATAGTTCATTGTAATTTTGTGTTATACCCAGAAACTTTGCTAAACTTCCTTAGTGAGTTGACTTTTCTAGGAAGATTATCACATCACCTGTAAATATGGCTTTTTATATCCTTTATCTTGCATTTCTCTTTCTCTCCTTATAATGTTGACTAGAATATTTAGTACTGTTAGGCACATGTGATTTTAAAGAGAAGAAACTATAACAGCTCCACTTGTTTGTCTTAAAGATGCAAAAATGCCTCATCCTTGTATAACCCCAGATTAAAGTGATATATTATCATATAGATCTTCTTTTCTTTTTGCTTAAATGTATAGAATGCAGATCATTTTATTCAAGTAAGATTTTAGTTCAGTATAATCAACAATCTTGAGAATTATAGATATTGCCAAAGTACTTGTAGATAATTTCAATCACCAGTTTTATATTCCAATATATGTAGGCTGAATTTTAAAGTCCCAAAGTTGGACTGCAACACTAACAGATTTGGACAGTCTTCAAGCTCTAGGATAGTAAATAAATAGTGAAAATTCTTCCCTTGTGATCAGTCTTCAGATTTTTCACTTTTGTAGTCTGTGTGAAAAGGCTAGGTATCTTGAGTGGATTGTATAAATGATTAAACTCCTCTTTTCTTTGATTAATTCTTTCCCTTATCTGTCCTTAAAAAAGTTGTATCTATATGTAATCAATATGAGCTACATCTATATCCTCACCCATATCTATAGCTATGAAAGAAACATCATAAAACCTATAGTTAAGATTTTTAAAAATGAGATTAGAATTTAAAAATTTATCAATTTATAAAATGGAAGTAATGTTAATAATCTTTTTTAAACCTCTGTTGGTAGATTTAATAACCTGTTACTGAACTGATATCATAAAAACTATAAGGAGGTAAAACATATTCAGGATCCTATTTTGAACATATGTATGTGCTGGACAATAAAGAACAAGTATATTGCATACCAGGAATTCTCCCATTTTTTACCCCTTTTTCAGCAAAACAAGAAACAAAGACATTAAATGTAAAACTAGTGAATGTATATATATATATATATATATATATATATATATATATTATATATTATATATATATGCATATTTCATAACAATTTCAACTAACATTAACCTAGGTATTATCTCTGTACTGTTATGATGTGATATCATAGATTTGTTTCCAATTCAATTACATTTTGTACTTGCTTTCAAATGATGATTTATGTTCTGTCATATGCACCCTAGGTAGAAAAATCCGACATTTTGCTTATCTACAGAATTACACTAAAAATAGTAACGCAAAAACTACATAAATGAAAGTATAGAACTGAATGTAGTAGCAAGTGTTTACCAAAGGAGGCATGATTTTAGAAGCTCATACTTTTTCCTATTCCTGAAATATAAATTCCTCCTTCCTCCTCTTGGGTCTGGTTTATTAATAGCTACTAAACATTTGCACAATTTGAGGCAAATTTTGAGATGCAAATACAACTGGGAGAAGCAGTACCTATGCGCCTGTCCCTATGAAACTGTGTTCAGTCCTTTCATGAAGGTTTAATGGAGAAGTCACCAAGCTGGGGTGCAAATAAGGCAGAGGCAGGGGCTCAAGATTAACCTGGTTTCACCAACTCACTGTTCTCAGTAAGGATGTCTCCTTGATTTCCAAAATGATTTTGTAAATCACCATTAGCAGACCTAAGGGCTTGTAGGTCTATCTGCATCAGCAGACTACACATTTATAAAACAATACTATTTTTCTTTTATTAAAAATGGAAAAAATTTTGCATCAACTCATAAAATCTCAAGGTAAGCCCTAGGGAAAGCTAATTGCCAATTAACACGAATTGAAAAGCAAACTTAGAATTTTTGGGTAGGATGAGCAAGACGATGGACAGGCAAAATGTTTAACACCTGTGGGAGAGTTTTGTGACATAAATAGGAAATGATTAGCTTGGTTTTCACAATTTCATAAGAAAATGAATACATAAACAAAAAAATCAAGCCATTCCTGTCTGGAAAGTAGAGAGGTGAATGGACTAAACGTTATAGGACATAGACCCATTTAGACTTTTCAAATTGTTCCTTCTTCAAATTCTTTTATGAAGGATTCAAGATTTTTATTCATTATTTACTGTAAGATACACAATTTAGACTGAACATTTCTAGATTTCTAGGCAAACCTACCTGCTGAATACATTTACATCCTATAACTGGTAGTAATAGGATATTAAAAAACTAACATGAGAGGAATCTAACTTTCATTTATGAACCAAGTTTCTGCACTTTTAATTTTTACTATTTTTATAAATTGAAAAAATTATAATTCTGTGTAGTTATGGGGTACAAAATGATATGACATACCAACATAATGATTGAATCAAGCTAAATAATATATTCATTACCTCAGAAACTTATTTTTTGTGTGATCAGTGAAAATAATTGAAATTTGCTATCATAGCAATTTTAGAAATACATTACTGTTAACTATAGTTACCATGGTGTAGAACAGATATCAAAAAATATATTTCTCTTTTTTTGATGCTACTATTTTAGTTTTTTATTATTAATAATATTTCATTGTTATTAGTTTAGTTTAGTTTAGTTTTGGTGGAATCAGGGATTGAACTCAGACCCTTGTGCTTGCTATTTTATTAATTAATTAATTAATTTTATATTTTAGGGAAAAAGTCTATAGGGTGTTCAGATCGGACTCATAGTGATCTGCCTGTTCATACCCTCCGAAGAGCTAGGTTTAAAGGTGTATGCCACCAGTCTCAATTGCTGTCTCAGCACACCCTGGTGGCAGGGCCCGCAGGGCTGGCACAGCCCCCAGACCCTGTGCCTGCTTACAGGTACTCAAATCCGCTGAGCTATTTGGCCAGCCATTTAAAAATTATTATTATTATTAATTTTATTGAGAAAAATAGCAATGAGATAGTTTCAAAACAGGTTGGTAGGACAGTTACAATAATTCATTGCATATTGTCTTTGTAGTAGTTATTCATAGTACAAGATACAGACATGATATCTTGTTAAACACTATTAGTACAAATCTTTCTTCTCACTGAACTAGAACAAAGTAGCTATAAAAAAATAAGCTTCTCTAAGTGAAACTTTATTCCTGTTGACCAACATCTCCCCATTCCCTAGTCCTCTTCCCTGTCCTCTCATAACCATCCTTCTACTCTCTGTTTTAGATTCTACATATGTATTATGTAGAATATATTATGTATTAGTCATATTTCTATTGCTGGACACAATATAAAAGCACACACAACTTAAACAATGAGAGCTTTGTGTTGTTTCACAGTTTTTAGATGATTCAGTCCATGGTTGGCTGGCTTTGAGACAGGAGTATGATGGGTGAAAGGCATGATGCATAAAGTTGCTTATGTCATGGTGACCAGAGAGCAGAGGGAGAAGGAAGGAAGTGGGGGCAAGAATACTGGTGATCCAGCTGCAATGACACCCAACCTTCTAATTGGACATTTAGCTACTGAAGTTATCAATGGGTGAATCCTCTAATAAGTATATTGCCCCATAAGCTAATCACCTTCCAAAGACAGGAAAGTTTGGAGGGAATGTGTATGTTTGAAATTTAACATCTTTATAATTTTTTAAAGAAGCAATACATTATTATTATTATTATTATTATTATTATTATTATTATTATTATTACTATTAACTATAATCACCACAATGTGTAATAGATTTCAAAACAATATTCCTCCTCCTAGGAAAACCTTTAACCCTTTTGACCAGTATCTCATTTCTTTCCTTTCCAGACTCTGGTAATGACCATTCTACTTTTTATTTCGATGAGACTGACTGTTTTAGATTCCATATACAAGTGAATGTTGGTCATATTATAGGCATCAATTTTTAAATCATTTTGTTATAAATAGGTAAATGCAACAGGTAGCTCAATTAACTAGATGATTCAAGGTTTATAGGACAATAATAGCAATATTTTTTTAAATGCATCTAGTACAGGGTCTACAGGGTCTCACTATACAGATTGGACTCATAGTGATTCTCCTATTTTTAGCCTCCCAAGCGCTGGGATTATAGGCAAGCACCACCACACCCAGGCTCAGTGCCACCTTCAGTGTGCCCCAGGGGCAGGGCTGGCATGGCATGTGGGAGATAGAATCCCAGCCTCTGCATCTGCCTAAGTAGGCACTTTAGTTCACTGAGCTATCTGGCTGGCCCAATAAAAGCAATATTAACAGTATTATTTTATTTCAGTTACCAAGTCATAATGTATTCAACCAGTTATTTGTTTTTGGTCATTGAGGTAGTTTAAAGTATTTTGATTTATGCAAATAATCCTGAAGTGAGCATACTTGAACATTAAATGACTCATTTAAAAAATTGTAACAAATTATTTTAAGACATACAAAAAGGCACAAATCACAATAAAAATACTTAGTTATTCACTGCTTCCCTTAAGAAATTACACTTTCCTACTAGAGCCCTCATGAATCCTTCTTCATGTCATCTTCTTTATTACCCCTGTAGTAATCTTCTCTTGTCACGAGTGTTTATCGTTCTTTATTGTTTTATATATTTATTAGTGGTGTGTAGGTCTAAACCAGACTTGTATTTACTTTTGCTGACTGAAATGCAATGCTTGCTCATTGTAGACAGGGTGCAATAGTTACTCTAACTTGAGTGGAGCTTTTTCATTTCAGAATGTTCTCTTGTTTTTCACTTCATTTCATTACCTTGCACTTCTGTGAGGTAGGGGATTCTTTTTCTCCATTTTAACACAACAGGCATTCTGCAAGGTGAGTAAATATCTTTTTTTTTATTTTTGTTTTATTGAAGTACAAATATCAATGAGACATTTTTAAGATACCTTGACAAGATGAATTTGATAAATTAATACATTGTAAACTGTTTTCATAATGTTTTGGTATCGTATAAGGTGCATACATGAAATTATACTTACAGACATTATTATACTGTATGTCTGTTATCATTAGAGTGTAGCTGTTTGCGTATCATATTTTTTATACCTGAATTACATCAAAGATTCAATAATTAATACTTTCTACCTTGTTATTTTCTTAGTGGTTGTCTATAGTACTAGAAGCCAACATAATATCCTACCCAACCACCATTAGTGCAAATCTTGCCTCTCATAGGCTTATTTTTTTCACTTTTATTTATTTATTTATTTTATTTATTTTCTTTTTCTTTTCTCTTCTTTTATTTTATTGAACTACAAATGTCAATCAGACAGTTTCAAGACACCTTAACAATACAGATTCGATAAATTAATACATTGCAAACTGTTTTCATAATGTTTTGGTATTGTACAAGGTGCATATATGATATCTCATAGGATTATGTAGAAGCACAGCATTATCTATCCCAACTGTACACACACATCATGATTTTCCCTTTCTATACCCCTTCCTTTGTCTACACCTGTCAAACATAGGCACTCCATTGTCATTCAACTAACTTAGGTGCTTGAACTCAACAACACAATCCAACACAGTCCAGCATTCCACAACAACAGTGAGTTATTCAAATAAGTTGTCAACCATAGCCATTTACAGCTCAGCTTAATATTATGGCCCCACGATGTATACTTCATTTTTATACTTTTCTGCTGGATGGTTAAGACCTAGATAGAGCAAGACTTATATACCAACACATGTACTTTATGGAGTCCCCTCAGGGTTTATCTTGTAGTCCTGTACCTTATTCTATAGATCCTTTGTCTGTGTCATCCATGTGGATGAATCACGGCCAATGCTTGACCAGTTTGCTCTCTGTGAGAGCCTGAGAGAAAGTTTTCTCTCCATGTGACTCTCCCCAGGCACACTACAGAACTTCAATCTCTTTCCTCTGTGGCTCCATAATCTCCTTGTTCAGAAAATTTGGAGCTCAACTGAGTTTCATGATGTTGCAGTACAGGTTCTCCTATGTCCTGAGTCTTCGCTGACCTTCAGTGAGTAAATATCTTAAAATCATTTGGCTATCAAGTGACGAAATCAACACTTACATTTTATTCTTTTATTTCCATGTTTAGTGGCCTTTTGCTTAAAATACTACCAAGGGCACCACTATCCTGCCTTTTAAAATCTCCAGGAATCAGTGACACCCTTTGCTTCTCACTCCTCATCTTGCTCTCTTGTGACTTCTTTTCAATGCAAATGTCAACTTTCATGTTTATTTTAAATTGGTTTTTGTTGTGTCCCAAAGTTGAATAGGGAAAAGAAATACAATATTATTTGCCATGGATGCCAATCTCAAAACAATTCTCTTGGATTTTAGCCTTTATTGCCATTACTCACTGCCCTTCTTTTCCAGTACGAGGAGTCTGGGTATACACATTACTTTCAATGTGATTTTTTCTTTAAGACTTGCACTTCCAAAATGTGCTTAAATTTTCTCAGGAGAAATAATCTTTCTAACACTGAATTCAGACAGCAAATAAATTGGCAAACAAGGGACTTTCCTTATGAAGCCATTTAGATTTGGCCTAAATTAAAATGATCACTTTAATAGTCAGAAGATTCTACAGAAAGTAAGCAACTACACTCTTAATTCACTGATAAGAGATATCTGCTAAAATAATATCTGTAAATATAATATCATGTATGCACCTTGTACAATAC
The DNA here is from genome assembly GCA_004027165.1 of Ctenomys sociabilis. Lineage (NCBI taxonomy): Eukaryota > Metazoa > Chordata > Mammalia > Rodentia > Ctenomyidae > Ctenomys > Ctenomys sociabilis. Next base: position 99,377 of record PVKA01001439.1, on the reverse strand, counting down.
CAAAACGTTATGAAAACAGTTTGCAATGTATTAATTCATCGAATGTGTATGGTTAAGGTGTCTTGAAACTGTCTGATTGACATTTGTATTTTAATAAAATAAAAA
>PVKA01001439.1:82155-99172 GCA_004027165.1 Ctenomys sociabilis | reverse complement strand
AGAAAAAAAAAGATTCTACAGAAACACTGATAATGAATAAATGTCTTCAGTGTTTTTGTTTCATTTTTATTTTTAACTTGGGGCTTACCCCATTTCTTTTTGAGTGACTAGATAAAAGGAAATGGGGAAGCTCCTTTATGAATCTTCAGTTGCTCTTTTTTTTTTTTTTTTTTTTTTTTTTTTTTTTTTTTTTTTTTTTTTTTTTTTTTTTTTTTTTTTTTTTTTTTTTTTTTTTTACTTTCATGGATGATTATCAAAACATCATGATTTATCTATCTATTCCTGAAATGCTGCCATCTCATTTTCCATTGGAGAAATTCAAGCCACTATCTAAAGCAAGCCTAGTGTGGCATCTGTAAAGAGGGCTCTCAGGTTCTTAAGCAATAGTTGTTCTCTGCCATCAGTTGTATTCATTGCTTATTCATAGTGGTGAGGATTATAAATCTTTATCATCATTATCACTGTCATTGTAGCATAGTTTACATAGGGTATCTACTATGCTTCTAGCACTGTCTTTAGATTTCTTCAAGATAATTGTTCTCCCCCACACTACAAATGCATAAAGTCCCAAGAAGTGACCAGTTAGCCTCACTTTGTTAGTGAGAAAGGCAGAATTTGAATCCATATCTGTTGGAAAGCAAAGCCTGTGTACTACAAAGAGAATGTGCTCATGAAACACTTTATTGCCCCAGTGATGTCAAATCCTTTTGGAGACCAAGTGACCAAAGTACAATACCAAAACAACTATTTATCATAAAATGCCAACACTGCAATTAAAGCTGAACATTGAGGTTTCAGTTTAGGAAAAAAAAATAACAAAAAAGAAACAGTTGTTATCTGATGCTTGGGTGCTGGGTGACTTGGTCCACTGCAGACACTCTGCTGTCATAGAGATTGCAATACCTGTCTTCTGCTGTAGGGATTTCCAGACCAATTGGAATGAAAAGGCACTAATGGAACAATTCTAATAGCCAATTGAGCCAGTTGCTGTAAAGGATGAGCAACATGTCAGATGAGTTTAGGGAAAATAAATTCATATTTTAGACAACAGTAGGAATTTGAAAGGGCCTTGAAAAGATACACTACTTTATGGGACTACATAGTGTGATTCCTGAGCTGGGAAAGTAGAGTTCTGTTCAGAGCAGTGTTAGTAGATGAGAGGATAAGAAAACTGCTTTGAGGGGTGTTGTTTTAAGGAGATATATCTGGAAAGCCAGAGGTCACTTTGTTGGGGGAAAAGGGGCTGGAATTCTAATGTAAGTAACAATAGTAAAGAACTGCAAGACTCACTAAAATGTTAGTACCTAGTAGGCTTCTGGATATTCAAATGCTAGTGGCATACGTGTGGCGTTGGGGTATCGGAACACAGGTATCTATTTGTTCTGTGTATTAATTACACAGTGTTAAGCTTTGTCATCTCAAAAGTCACCCCCAGGACTTGCTCTTTAACAATGCAGATAGCTGCAGCTAAAACACTTGCCAAGACTGGTTATTATGGAGCTAAGCTGGGGGGTTCTGAAATCTGTGCATACCAAACACCTGAAGACAAAGTAACTGTCCCCAAAACAGGACTGGACTCAGTCTCCAGGTCAAATTCATTGTCTGGGGGCCATTTTCTGAGATCAGAAAGATACACTTTATATGGTAATGTATTCCCACATAAAAGCTCAATTATATAATTAATAGTTTTTGGAGAAACAAAATATATAACACAATATTTATTAAAAATCTAAAATATGTTTGTCAAAAGCAATGCGGAGTTTGACAAGATCATGTACACCCAGGTGGGGCTGCCTAGGGAGAGGAACAGATGATAGAGTAAGGATTTTCAAGTAGTTTTGATTTTACGAGTGCTCAAGCCTTATGCAGTTCCGAGCTAATGCTCTGCCAGCAACCAAGATCCATAATTAGTGCAGCCCTCTGTGCCTATGATCCAAACTAAAACACATGTACGCAACACACACACACACACACACACACACACACACACACACACACACACACTACCCTTAAAGTACTTTTTGGCTCTTTCCTACCAGCTCTGGAAAGATTAAGAGCACTAGGTTTAGCTTAATACAGAAATACATTAAAAGTGAATAAATATGAAAGCTATGCAATGCTTCCAGACTCCTAGGTATTTTTTCAGAAGTGTTTATTTCTTTGGTGGGGGCTGGCTCAGTTGCCTTCAGGGCAAGTCTGGTAAGCCTTGAGGATCTGTGAATTGAACCACAGCATCGTGATTGCTTTGTTTAATCAGTCACTTAAACAGTTGAGCTAGTGGGCAGGCCCCCTAGATATTTTTTTATTAATCTGTTTCAAACTTTATTCCCAGACTTCTCCAGCTTAACTGAATGCAAAGAATGAATTTTATGTAAGCAAAACCTGAGAAGAGCTGCAGTATCCAAGGGATTTGGGCTTAAAAAGTATTAGAGATCTAAATTTTATCAGATCCATAAATAAAAACAATTTTAAAAAGCAATCATAATATAAAATAGCAGCTCCCAGTAATTTCTTCCAAGTTTGATCTTTTTCAGAAGCTGTCTTGGTTCAGTTTGCCTGATTCTTAGAAGCCTCATCGAAATTCTCCACGAGATCTGGAACCTTGTCATCATCCTCCTCTCCAGTGGCAAGCGGTGCTGTTCCATGCACAGATTGTTTGAGCAGAGCTTCAGCCAGTCTCCCTAAACTAGTCAGACTGTCTGCGCCAAGCTGGTTCAGGATGCTGGGCAGCATTTCTGTCAGTTGTTTCATCTCAGCACAGCCTGTAATGCTGAAAGTGTTTGCTGCCAGATGCCCGAACTTTTGGGTTGTTGAGGTAGATAATTGTTCTCTGGTTTGTAAACATATTCACCTCTTCAATACCAGAGATATTGTTTACCCCTAACTTCTTTAGTAAGAACTGAAGTTTTTTTATCATCTGCTATGGCTGTTCTATGAACCACCTTCTTCTTTCTGTGAACAGTTCCTTTCTCATCAACACACACTTGTGCCTACAGTTTAGCGAGTTTCTCCTGGTTCATGATAGTTTCTTTCATCTTGTCGGAGCAGATATGGGGCAGCATGGGGGACTATGGCTGGCACTCGGGGTCTCACGTAGACCAGCTCCAGACTCATAGATTTCAGAAAAGTCAGTATCAGGATGCTGCAGCTGAGTCTGCTGTATCAAAATTATAACTCTTGTGTCATTATGTTCATGAATTAACATTTTAACTCCTAACAGTCAAGCACACACAGGAAAGGTCCTGCATGGGGACAGTGTTGGTAGGTAGATTTAGCACCTCCTTCCTTTTCTCTTGATGTCTATCTTTGTCCAAGACATAAACTTCACATTATCTTTGAATGAGCTTGCCTGTGGGGTTCTGAAGAATGCAGCCTCTAGCAGTTAGATGTCAGTATCATGGAAAATCCTGAGTGTAAACGTTTGCTCCTGGTATTTATATGTACATATGCATGTATGAATAAATATATACATACAAATATATACATATAGGGCTGGGGTGTAGCTCAGTAATAGAACTCTTGCCTCCCATGTGCAAGGCCCTATATTCAATTTCTAGCATTGCAAAATTTTATATATAATAAAATATATATTATATATAATCATTCTGAGTGTTTGTCTTTTTGAACCTTAGGCTACATCTTTTTTCCATCAGCTTAACCTCAGGATTGCCAGGCCCAAGGATTAGACTGGAGGAAGGAGGGGAGTGAAGGCAGGAGGCCCCTCATGCCGGAGCTGTAGGTAGATGATTCACACCTGGAACCAACTGGCAACTGCTACTATTCTGGTTCAAGAAGCCCTTATGGTTATAGTCATCTTTCTCTTTTTGTTCTTTTATTCAGTTATTTTTCTGTTATTTACTTTTAAATAAAAGATTGGCTCTCAACTTGCTGATGAGAAATAAGAGGACTGATTTATAACATAGGAGGTAGCCAGCAGGCAAAACAGGCTGGAAGTGGGGGTGGGAGTTCTGGCATGATCACTGAGGATTCATATACAAATCAACTACTCTGAGAAAGTAGGGTATACTTTCTCCCCACCCAGCCACGTGCAAGTTTCAGCTTTCCCCTTTGCACCTAATTTTCTACTTAAATAGGACACTTGGCTAATGTTTATTTTGCCCTGAGTTTTTCAGTATAATTTTATACTATGCAGATCTGAACATAGCATAAGGAAAAGTTTAGATAGCAGAAATAACCAGCACCCTGGTAACTTTCTACCCCTTCAATCAGGAAAGGACCTGTCAATTTTCTTCAGTGCCCTCTCTTCAATGCCCAGGCCAGTGGATTGCACATGGTATCAGGCACAATAAACGACAAGAAATTCTTGTTGCATGAAACTGCCTTTAGTGGGAATGGGAGGATATACCCGGTAGTGCTGACATAAGAAAAGAACAAAAAGAAAATTCCCTATGAATTGGACGTGTTTCTCCATTTTTGCCTTGAGCAGTCTTCTGTAAGTTTTGCAAGGTGGGAAGTGCCAGAACACTGTTCTCACTAACTGGCTGTCCCACGTGGGTAGGTGTCTAATAAATGCAGCTCTTTTATCTGTCTAGGCTTCTCTGCTTCCCAAAGGCAGGTGCTGGGAAGACTGTGGAGCAGACCTGTCTGTACAGGGAAGCCAAGGTAACAGGATGCTGTGGAGTATAATCCAAAGTGATACCAGAAGAGAATTTGAGGTGACTCATGGTCTAGAGATGTGTTGTGCAAACAGTCTGGGTGCCAGTCTCCTGGGGAATGTTCCTGGGTGGAAGCAGGCTCCAGGTGAGGAATGCTGTCTCCATCCCCAAAACACAGGCTTCACCAAGGAGCCAAAGAGTACCTCAACCAGATACTGGCCCAGACTGCACTATTTCTCAAACAGATCACAGGCAGAAAACACATTTCTCATTCTCAGTACACAGTCCAGTGAGGAAAAAATGCCACCTGAAAGCTTTGGAGTTACAAACTGATACAAGTCCATTACCCGAATCCCTGCAGACTCCTACACATCTGCCCACTTACTGCAGTAAACATACAGTGTCGTTTTTCCAGAAGGAACTGCTCCCTGTATTGTCATCTTACATCAAGAAGCTCCAGTGGTTGTTGAATCTGGATGAGACACACAAGCCTCAGTTTCCCTGGTAGGGTAGCTGCCGAGACGCAGAACCTTTGAGCACAATAATGTTGCTCTTACCTAGATAGCTGCCCCCAGACATCTGTTCTCTTTCCATGCTCCACAGCAACCAATCTTCCTGAGACAGGTATGGGGGTCAAAACAACGGGCTCTGAGATGGGCTAGTGTAAGTTGGTGAGTGTAAGGCTAGTGGCTGCCGGACACATTGAAAAGAGAAAAATAAACCTTACCCCAGGGTCAGCATTGACAGCAGTTTTCTGACTTGTGTTTCTCTCTCTCTTTTCATTTTCCCTGTCAGGCACAACCCCTCTGGTCTCCTTTGGCTTCCTCTATCTGGGCTCTGCAGGGAGATGGAACCACATACCAGCTGGCAAGTCAGCTCTCTATGTTCTCCTCTATAGTCTTTGCTTATTTCCAATTTTACCAAGAAAAGGGGAAAAGAGCAAGTTCTCTAGTGGCCTACAAACTTTGGGGACAACCAGACAGGACAACTAGAACAGATAGGTTGTTTACTATGATCAGGGCATGGCTAATACCAGAGTAAAGTGGTGAAATTGACAAATTTCTTCTTAGATTCCTTTCTCACCCTTTTCTTCATCCCCTAACCTGCAAGTTTCAACTCTCCAACCAGACATTCCAAGAACTAGTGAGTTTTAGCTGCCTGAGGCACTGCTCCCTTTCTGAAACCTCAGCCTGCCCACTCTTCTCTCCCTTCATCTCTGTCTTTTTGGTCTGAGAAAGTTAGTATAAAGTGTGGTTGTTGATTTGTAGTGTTGTGAGTGGAACCCATGCTACACAAGTGCACTACTGTTAGTTACACTCCCAGCCAAAATATGATGGTTTAAATGAATGCACAACATTAGATTATACTCCGTTCATTGTTATAGTGTTAATATTTAGAATGATTTCTGGCTTACAGTAGGTACTCATTAAATATTTGCTAGGTCAAGAGCTGCAGAAGTATGAAATATCAAGAAATCAACAAGCTGTCCAGCTCTCTTGGGCTGTTGTACATTGGAATAACAATACTTACCATCTGCTGTTACCAGTTAACTCCATCTCATATATAGTTTTACACAGCCTTAGGACAGGGCTTGTACATTTCCAACAGCATGGTGGCCTCGTGTTGGATATGTTTTTGTGCAGAAACCGCCCCAAAAGCTCACAACTAACACCAACTTAGGACACACCTACGTTCTTTTACAAAGAAATCACATCCTGCATATCTAATCATTCCTCTATTGAGTCGGTTGACACTTTTGCTCCTTTTTCACTTTCCGATCAATGCTCATTAAGGATAGAAAAAGTAAATATGTTACCTATATAGAGGGAGGAGGGAAGAGAAGGAGGAAAGGAGGGAAAGAGGACAGGGATGGAGGGAGAATACAGAGTGTTGGAGGAAAGCCCCGGCTCTCACGCAGCCACTCCCTGTCTGGAAAGTGTCAAGGCAGTCTTTCACGGTTTTTTCCTTCTACCTTTGCTCTTCCTGTGTCCTCTCCCAGTATGTCACTCCTGAGTGGTTGTCCCATTTCCTGTGGCAGGAGCCTGCAAGCAAGCACAGCTGGGAAGGAAGCTCCGGCCAGACACTTGGCTGGGCTGATGGCCCCGCTGGATGCCAATTTCTGGCTGCCAGTGACACGGTGGGTCTGGCCTCATCCATTACTAAGTGTTGACATTTATGTAGGGAGGAACATGTTAGTAACAGCACACACCTTTCCAGGCCATGCTCAGGCCTAGGCAGAGAACAGGTGGTGACTCATACGGTGAAAGAGAACCCAGTTACCTGGGTGCCTGTAAATGAAGTGAAAGACAGAGCCAGGAGAAAAACTCCCTCTTTTCCTCAGGTGTCCTCTCCTCACCTTCTCCAGCCTCCAATCTCCTGCCATTTCCAGTTCCTGAGGTGAGCTTCTTGCCATATGCTCCAGCTGGCCTCTCTCTCAGTGTCCATTGCTTCTCATTTCTATGTGCTTTTTTACATGTTGTTCCCTATGTTTGCAATGCCCTTTCCCGAAATCCATACTTAGTTGGTCCAATGAATGCTTCAAAACCCAAATAATATATTTTCTCTTTTAAAACTTTCTCCTGTCCTCCTTTGCTACAAGGAAAATTGTACAGAATGATAATCCAAAGGCAATTTTTCTATTATGCCATCATTTTTTAAAAATGTATTTATTAGTACAAGGTCTTCAGGGTCTCACTATGTACACTGGACTCATAGTGAATCTTCTGTTTTCAGCCTCCTAAGTGCTGGGATTACAGGAATGTGCCACCGCACATTGCCATCGCAGCATGCCCCAGGGGCAAGGCTGATGGGCCTCACCAGGGTTCAAACCCTGGCCACTGTGCTCTGCCTAAGCAGTTGTTTTAGTCTGCTGCGCTATCGGGCTGGCCCTCTATGTTATCATTATTCTTATGTGTCTTAATATTGAGGAGATTTAAAACACTTGAGAGCAGGAACTGTACCTTGTTATTTTCTGTGACTATTTTGCCTAATGAGAGGTTGATTTGTAACAGATACCCATAAATGGTTATAGACCAATTGTGCAATAAAACAAGAACGTGTTAGTAATAGGAACAAATGACATGGGCTTAATAGGTCAGACATGTGCAAATGATCAGAGTAAAAAATATATAATTCTGAAAAGATTGCCACAGTCTAACTCCTCAAAAGTTGTTCCTCCTTCCCAGAGAAAGATCCCTATCATGTATTTGGCAGTGAGAGTGGTCCTTTCTTTGGTGCTGAAGCACAGCAATTGTATGAGACCTGCTACTGGAAGGGTGGAAGAGTTCCTCAACTACTGTACCTGCACCATAGCAATAGAAATTTATAAAATATCTCAGTGCTCAGATTTATAGCTCACAAAAAAGTAGCAGATACAAAGTTTCTACTCTTCTAGGTGCCTATTCCAAAATGTACAGAGAGAACACAAGAATTGACATTGGCCTTCTGGGAGTGGCTTGAAAGAATCATGGAATCTTTTAAAATAAATCCTTACTTGTGATTTCCTCAGACCTTTCAGTATGAAGTTATTCATGATGGAGAGAGTTTGACTGAAAATCAGAGCTTCCAGTTAAGAGCACTGGCTCTTCAGTTTCAGATGGAGATGGAGATTCAACCGGATAGGATAGAATCATGTGACAGAACACTGGTGGTGGCAATGGGAATGATGAAGCAGGGACAGAGAATGACTGATGGACCTCGGAGCAGTTAAGGTAGGAGGTCACAAGGGCTCTCAGTCCGAGAGAATGAAAGGGGCAGCCAATGTGGTTCAACCAGTCTTCTCTGAGGCCACTCACAACTATCACTGGAGAAGAGAACCTAGAATCGTGTTAAGATAAAAAGAGGGAATCCAAAGGGATAGAACTCCAAGTACATGAGATTTTCTATGACTGAGGGATACCGTTATATTTGAAAATATAATGTGCTCAGATTATATTTAGATTCCCAGTGGAAACATTTAGTTTCTTGAAAGCTGAGTTAGATTGAGGTATGGCATTGGTGATGACCTGAAGGTACCCAAAGAAACCAGAAGCACTTCATCAGACCGTGAGTTAGCCTACTCGGCTACGCCTATGAACAATTATATTTCTAGGAGAATTTTTATTCAAACATTGTTAGTGTTTTTTCCTCTCTGATAAATACCATATAATTTTTCAGAGAAAACATGGTTGACATTTAAAAAATGCCAAAATAGTCTTTTTACTATGGCCTCCTCTTTGCCTGGGTCTGGAGGTATGTATGGAAGTTAGTAAAAAATGAAACACAGTAGACTGCAAATACTTCTGTTCTAACTATGCATCTACATGCTCTTAGTCTTGGAGAACACTTGATCCTTCATCCTGCTTTCTGCTCTTCATATTGAAGCGTGGATCTTGAATGTCCCCCAAGTGCCTGTGTGTCCTTACCCATAGTACTCTAGGGAGCTGGTGAAGTTTTAAGAGATGGGGCCTAATGGGAGGAAGTTATGCCATGGAGAGCTTTATGGTTTGTCTAGAGGTTCCCTCAGAACCGCATATGGTCATAGGGGGTGTTTGAAGGTGGCTGGATCTGTAGGTGTGATTGATTTGTAATGCAACGCTGGGCTTAGGGATGCTGAGATTAGGTGTGGGTGACTGCTAGACCAGTCCACTGATTAGATGGGCACAGCCAAATCCCAGTAGACTGGATACAATATAAGGGACAGAAAGAGGCTTGCTTCCCTTTGCCTCCTCCTGTTTTGTTGTTTTTGCTGTTTTCCACAGCCCTGAGCTGTTGTCTTTCTGCATGTGCCTCCTCATATGGACTGAAACCTCTACAAACTGTGAGCTAAATGAAACTTTCCTCCTTTAACTTTGGGTGTTGGATATTTTGTTTCAGCAATGAGAAAAGTCTCTAAGACAGATGGTATGCTTTTTAAAGGATACTAGGCTGGGCGTGGTGGTGCATATCTGTAATCCCAGGACTTGTGAAGCTGAGACAGGAAGATCACCAGAAGTTCAAGACCTACCTGGGCTACATAGTGAGTTCAAGAACTGCCTGAAATATATGGCAAGACTTTATCTCAAAAAAAAAAAAAAAAAAAAAAAAAGAACTAAAAAAGTAACTAACTGACTACATACATACATGCATACATACATGCATACATGCATACATGCACCCTCACAAAGATGCTGGGACCCTGCTCCTTACTGCTTCTCTCTGCTTCTTGGCTATCATGGTGTAAAGAGGCTTCTTCTACCACACACATCCGTCATGCTCTTCCTCACCACAGGCCCAAAAGCAATGGGCTAACAGGCCACAGAGTGCAACCTCCAACACTAGAAATCAAAAAAACTTTGCCTCAGGTATTTTATTACAGTAATAGAAAACCAACTAGCATACTTCCAATCCCCCATTACTATCCTGTAAGTAAAATGGTTTATTAGGAGCAAGTACCTCTATAGAAAGGTCAACATAGGTCAGTCTTAACATGGATTGACCCCTCTACCATGTAGAGATCTATTTCTCAGAGAACCTTTGATTCAGCTGTGGGAAGGTGAACTCCTATTCTCCACAACTCCTGAAGTCTTTAGCGCTGATCTGACAATCATATTGGTTCCTTTGAGCTGTTTGATTCTCTAGAGTAGAAAGACCCATTGTAGGGCATCTTGTCCAATTTTCCAACCCATATAGCAGTCGCCTCCCTGTGAGGGAGCACCAATTTCCACTAAGAATTTGGAGGCCAATTTATTTAGGTCAGCAGACACTAACTGGGTTCATCCCAAAATATCAGGCCATGCTCTCTGGTAGTCTAGGGCTGATGTTGGATAAGCAATGCTAGAAATACAGAGGCAGAATGGCTTTCCAGTTGGGGACTGGTTTATACAATGTGCATCATAGTGAATAACTATACATCACTGTAACCAGCCATTTCTAAGAGGCAGAAGCAACCAGAACTGGCACAGAAACTATTAACTGGGCAACTAAAAAACTGAGGTATATTGGCTGGGGCAGGGTCATTTTCTGTTACAAACTTACACTAGAAATAAGAAGATCAAAGCTGTTTATGCTATTCACTGTTGGATACTCAAAGGTCAGAAATTCCTCATTTTAAGCCAAAATATGATTTTTCAATGAAGTGACATTATGGAAAATGTGCTTACTTTATTGTGGCATTTTTACCCTCAAAGATAATTCTGTTTAAACTACAATGAGAAGTTGTAGGGAAGGGGTAGGAAATACATTATTGTCCTAAATTATGTATGTGCACATGTACTCTATAATTTTTTTCCTGGGAGTTGGAAGCAGTTTTTGTGGAATCCTCAAAGCCTAAGACCCCGGCTAGCTCTATACTAACCCTGAGGAATTATGTTGAGTGTTGAGTGTGCCAGACTCAAAGGGAAGGCAGACGGGCGAGGTCTCGCTCAGGGGGAGGCAGGTGTGTCCCTGCTCGGTCAGCTTGTCTGAGGGGCCACAACTTCCTCGTTGCCCAGAATGAGTCTGTTTCTCAGATCAGCAAATGTGCAATCTGCCTCAAGGCCAGCTACTGAAACATGATGCTATCGGACCTTCATTTCAACAACTGCTCCCCTACTCAGGCCTGTTGGTCTGTCTATACTTGTCAGTCTGTCTGTACCTTGACTTCTCTGTGTCAGCACTGCCTTCTTAACGCAGAGGCATAAGGGATACTTCTGGTGTTTGTGGAGTCCAAGTGTGTCATTCAGGGTTGCAGACAAAGGGATGCAGAGGCTCGTGTATGACTGAGACATCTCCTCAGGACCGGGAAGTGACTGGGGCCACATCACTCAGAGAGTGATTTTCTTAGTCCTTGTAGCAAGTGCCTCTAAACATATTCGCACATGACACTTTCCCTTCTTGTCTTTAATAGCAATCAGAGATAAGGGCTACATCATCTCTGCACTGATTTGTGTTGTAATCTGTGCAATCTACACCTGAGAAGTAAGGGGCATTTGGAGCACCCTAATCAGAAATCAACATTCCAAGAGTGATTAGTTAGCATTTGAAGCACCACAACCAGGGAATCAATGTTTAAGAGGGGGTTACTTTGCACTTCAAATATTATTACTGAAACCTACAGCCACAGAGGGTATGCTAATTAGCATGAGATGTTAGAAACAAAATTTTATTTATAAAAGATGTGTGGTCTTCAAATGATCCAGTTGGTTAGAAAGACTGTTTCTGACTTGAGCAAGTTTCAAAGAATACAATAAGCCAGAGATAATAGTTCCATGGTTGATGGAAGTCCAGAGGCCCAGAGCTCCAGGTGTCTCTGTCTCTTCCCTTCCATGCTTTGTGTAGAATGCTGCTCTGAGTATTCACAATATGGTCACATTCCATTACAGTGTGAATCTCCAGGGCACAATGCTTGTTAGAGTCCAGATGACAGAACCAAATGTCAACGTGTGAAATGCTGGTTCCTGCGGCCTCACTATGGCTTGTTTCTACCAGCCAGTGGTGGGGAAGGAACTGGGGAGACAGGCCCCACCTGTCACAACCAACTGCTACATTTAGTCTGTCATTCACTGGAATGGTCAAATTGGCAGCATCAGGTCCTAATCAAAATAAAAGACAAGCTGGAGAGCCTGTACCTTGCTTTGCCACTTTCTATGACTTGTACTGGCCACACACTGCCTGGAAGGAGTTGGTGAGATGTTGAAGCCAGGCAATTGTGATGTTGTGGGTGGAAGTTAGGAATGTGTTGGAATTGGGAGGAGATCTGAAGGAAGTGGCCTGAGCCTCCCTGCTTAGCTCCAGACCCTGAGGATCTGCTGGTCTGTGGCTAGGGTCATGAACTGCTGATGTACTATCTCATGTAAAGATTTTGAAGCCATTTGAGAACTTTGGTGAACTCTGGGCAGCCTGTGGCACTCGGGTAAGCTGTGACCTTCCTTAGCCTCTAGCCACAGGTGTGAAACTTCTGTTGATGCCTGTCCAAACTTTTAAGAACTTAGGAGGATTCTTAAGGGTAATTACTGGGAGCTTCAAAAATACCAAAATGCAGAAACAAAAGGCAATTTCAATCCTCTAGCCCACCCTGAACAAATCCAGGAGACAATGACATACGAGAACTTGAAAATTACACACCTGAAATCTCCAAAATGATAGCAACTGAAGTAAAGAAAGAAGTCCATCAGGCAATAGAAGAAATAAGATCAGAAATAATCTGTCAGGTCCAAAAAGAAAGGACAACAATCATGAAAGAATTGCTCAGCACAGCTAACAGAAACACTGATAAAAAATAGAGGAGAATAGAAAAATAATAGAAACACTAAATGAACAATAAAGGAAATAATTAAATGCATGAAACAGATTCAAACAGATGATATCCAAGAAATTAAGAACTCCATTGAAAGCTGGCAAAGCTGGTTGAATGAAACTGAAGATAGACTTTCAGACCTTGAAGACAATGTTGCAGTAAATGAACATGAAATGAAAGATCTCTTAAAGCTAACAAGGAACCAGCAAATAACAATTTAGTGGCTACAAGATGATGCAAAGAAAAATAATATAATAATAATAAGTATCAGTGAAGTAGCAGGAGACAGCACAAATGACATAAAAAGACTATTTGCAAAAGTACTAGCAGAAAATTTTCCAAACATGACAAAAGAACCTCACATACCAGTAAGTGAGACATATAGAACTCCACACAATAAATCCATCTAGACACATAATAATCAAGATGTCAGAAATTCAGCAGAAGAATAGAATATTAAAAGCTGCTAGAGAGAAGAAACATCTACAATGGAAAGCCCATAATAATCAGAGCTAATTTCTCAACACAAACCATCAAACCAAGAAGAGCTTGGAGTGAAGTATCTCAGGTCCTGAAAGAAAATAACTTGCAAGTCAGATCGATGGATCCTGCAAAACTATCTATCAGATTCAGTGGTGAAATAAGATCCTTCCATGACAAAGGACAATTGAAGAAATTCCTATCTCCAAACCTACACTACAAAAAGTAATGGCAGACATTGTAAAAAGAGGCATAAGTGATCATAGCTTCAGGAACAACGAAAAGGAACCACCAAACAGAGCAAATAATTAATTCAAAGTTTTGCCAGCTTGTGATTGAGGTTTTAATTTCCTGTATATCTCTTTGAATCTGCCTCATGCATTCTATTTATTTCCTATATTGTTCATTCAAGGATTCCATCATTTTTCCATTCTCTATTTTTTTTTATCAGTGTCTTCTTTAGAAGCACTTAGTAATTCTTTCATTCTAGTTATCATTTCTTTACTTCAGAGGTTATTTCTGATCTTATTTCCTCAATACCTTTCTGCAGTTGTTTCTTTACTTCAGATGGTATTAATTCAGAGATTTCAGGTGTGTGGTTTCCAATGTCTTCTATACTAGTGTCTCCTGCATTTGTTCTGGGTGGGCTCAAGGCCTGAGAATGCATTTTGCTCCTTCTCTTTGTCATTTTGGATAGCACTGTCCTCTGACCTTTGGTGTAGAGCTTTGGTGCAGTTATTACCTTAGCACCTAACAAAATTCTTACCCAAGAGCAATTATGTGGTTAAGGCAGCTACAGTTTTGTATTTACAGGGCTACAAGTAGGAACACAAATAATGGTAGTGATATTAAGCAGTTGACAAACTTTTGTGATTAATGGGTTTGTATTTTAGACCATAAGATCAAACATTACATCTGTGTAGCTAAGCAGATATTAAATTGGGAATTGGTATTTAAATTAGTTCTCCTAAGTTTTATCCAGTCACCTCTCCTTGATGTACATGGGGTCTTCCAGGCAGACCAGTTCCTCCCAGTTAGCTGTTGCCCCCCTCAATCAAGACAGAAAGAGAGAGGATTCTCTCATAGATCTGGGTCTAGCAAAGTGTCTCAGTTTACTGGGTCCGAATCTACCAAGCTCAAACTCATCCAGATGTGCCTGGCTTGGGTCTGATTGCTCTCCTCTGCTTCTTCCTGCTACAGCCCATGGAAGTAAAACCCACTGTGCCTCTCTGACAAGATGTTCAGCTCTTGGATTAGCTGGGTGGGTCTGGCCTCTGTACAGGGAGTTCTGCTGCAGGGTTCCACACCAGGCTTGTGTGATAGAGGAGGTTCCTGCGAGTGTATGGATGGTCCCACACATACATCAGGCCTGAGCTCTGGCTGGAAAGGGGTCCTGCAGGTGAGTAGAAACACAGCAAATAATTAAAAAGAGGGAAAAATACAGAACCAGAACAGGAAAACAACATGACAAAGATAAGCCAATATTGTATCAGTTATAACCATCAATGTAAATGGCCCCAATTCACCAATCAAAAGAAACAGCCTACCAGAGTAGATTAAGAAACAAAATCCAACAATATGTTGCATACACGAAATGCATTTAACTCAAAAGGAAATTTGCAAACTAAAAGTCACAGGATGGAAAACAATCCTCCATGCCACAGGAAATCAGAAAAAAGCAGGGGTAGATATCCTGGTTGCTAACAATATCAACTTTAAACCAAAAATCATCCAAAGAGATAAAGAAGGTTACTACATACTTGTTAAGAGAAAACTATAAGAAGAAGAGGGTAACAATCACAAATACATATGCACCTAGTGTAAGAACACCCCCTACATAAGACAAATTTTAACAGACATGAAAAATCAAATAAGCAAGGCTGGGGAGATGGCTCAGCAGAACAAATGCTTGCCTGGCAAGTGCAATGGCCTGAGTTCAATCCATGGCTTTGCCAAAATAATAATAATAGTAATAATAATAATAAGAAGAAGAAGAAATAATACATTAGTAATGGGGAATTTTACTCACCACTGTCACAAAGAGATAGATCAAACCTAGGCAAAACAACAACAACCACCACCAAACAAACAAAAAACAAAAACAAAACAAAGAACAGCAAAAAAATAATAGAACTAAAACTGAAGAAATTGACTTGCTAGACCTTTAGAGAGTGTTTCACCCAGCAAAAACAGAATACACATTCTTCTCAGCTCCACGTGGGACATTCTCCAAAAGAGACCATATTCTAGCACACAGAGCACTCTTAAGTAAGTGCAAAGGAACTGAAATTATCCCATGCATACTATCTGATCACAGTGCAATAAAACCGGAAGTTATTGACAAAAGAAACTACAAGAACACCATAAACACATGGAAATTAAATACCAACCTCCTAAACAACCAGTGGGTCATAGAAGAAATAAAAGAAATTTAAAAATGTTTACAATAAAAAATATAGAAAAAGCTTTTGACAATATCCCACACTCATTCATGATAAAAACCTTACAGAGAATTGGAATATATGGTCTATATCTATCTCAATCTGATAACAGCCATATGTGAGGAAAACAGCCAAGGTCATACTAAGCAGGCAAATACTGAAGGCCTTCACTTTAAAATCAGGGACAAAAAAAAAAAAAATAAAATCAGGGACAAGACAAGGTTGTTCTCTGTCTCTAGTCCTATTCAAAATAGATCTAGAAACATTAGCCAGAGCAAGTGGACAAGAGAGAGAAATAAAAGAAATAAGAATTGGAAAAGAAGAAGTGAAATTATCATTATTTGCTGATGACATGATATTCTACACAGATGACTGACCCCAAAAACTCTACCAAGGATTTTGTAGATTTAATCACCAAATTCAGCAATGTATAAGGATACAAAGGCAACACCCAAAGATCAGTATCATTTTTTTACACAAACAACAAACTGAGAGAGAAATTATGGAAACCATACCTTTCTCAATAATATCAAAAAATATGAAATATTAAGGAATCAATCTCACAAAGCACATAAAAGATTTATACGGTGAAAAATACAGTCTCTGAGAAGAGTTTGAAGAGAATTTGAGAAAATGGAAAAATAGTCTATGTTCCTAGATAGGAACCAATATTGTGAAAATGACCATACTTCCAAAATTGTTATACAGATTCAATGCAATCTTGATTAAAATACCATTAGTATAGCTCACAGAGCTAGAGAAAATTTTTTTCAAATTCATGTGGAACCAGGAGAGATCTAGAATATCAAAACCAATCCTTGAAACTATATTATAAAGCTACTGTGATAAAATTGGCATGGTACTGGTATGAAGACAGACTTTAGGATCAATGGAACAAATTAGAAGATGCAGACACAACTGCAAACACACTCATCCACCTTATCTTTCATAAGTGGGCCAAACATTTTCACTGGAAGAAAAATAGCCTCTTTAATAAATGGTGCTAGAAGAACTGGCTTTCCATATGCCAAAGACTAAAACTAGACCTATGCTTATCACCATGCACAAAGCTACAGTCAAAATGGATCAATGCTTTAAATATTAAAACAGAAGCACTAAATATTCTGGAGTATAATGTAGGTAGTAATCTTTTTTTTTTTTTTTTTTTTTTTTTTTTTTTTTTTTTTTTTTTTTTTTTTTTTTTTTTTTTTTTTTTTTTTTTTTTTTTTTTTTTTTTTTTTTTTTTT
>PVKA01001439.1:58552-82055 GCA_004027165.1 Ctenomys sociabilis | reverse complement strand
TGCTAGGATTACAGGCATGCGCCACCACGCCCGGCCCAATAATCTTAAAGACATAATGGTCGGTAGAAAGTTCTCAATAACAGAGTTCATGAATGAAAACCAAAGTGCATGGGAAATACTTCAAAGAATCAACAACTGGGATCTCATCTTTTTGAAGTTTCTGTACTTTAAAGCAAATCTCCAACAGAGTGAAAATAAAACCCACAAACTAGGAAAAAATTATAGTTGACTCTCCCTCTAACAAAGACCTTCTATCTAGAAAATATAAAGAATTTTTAAAAATAAGGCCTTCCAAATTCAAAGACCCAATCCAAAAACGAGCATCTGAAATGCATATACATTTTTCAGAAGAAGAAATACAAATGACAAGTAAATAACTGAAAAAATGTTCAACATCATTGGTCATTCAAGAAATGCAAATTATACTGACAAAAGATCTACAAGCTGCACTATGTGGTTTCAGAGTAAATTCTGAGGGGATTCAATGACCTTGTTGGATACAAATGTTGCATTTTTAGTTTTATAAGTCTTGCTTTAACTTGGTCTTAACCATCCAGTAGAAAAGTATAACCATGAGGTATAAAAATAAAGCCATATTAATATGCTGAGCTGTAAAAAGGCTCAAGTCAACAACTTTTGACAATTGCCAGTTCTTCTGATAACCCACTACTGTTATGGACTATATTGGGTTATTTTTCTTAATTCAAGTACCTACAGTATTGCATCAAAAATGAAAAGGTCCTTTAAAAACTTCTCTAAATACAGCTTCTCTAACAGCAATGGAACATACAACTGTCTGAAAAAATGAAAAGGGGGTATAAATGAAGGACCATTTTGCAGAACTGGGGATTGAACTCAGGCCCTTGCACTTGCCAGGGAAGCGCTTATTCCACTGAGCCATCTCCCCAGGCCTGAAGGACCATTTTGTAGTGAAAAAAAATATGTATATACAAAACAGGATAGATATATAGCTACTTTCTCTTCATTCAATGAGAAGAAAGATTTGTATAAATATTATTTAGATAAGAGATCATGTCTGCATCTTGTACTCTGAATAATTACTATGAAGACAACAATATGCAATATATTAATTATTGTCTGTCCAATTAACCTGTTTTGAAATGGTCTCACTGTAATTTCTTTCACATTAAAATTAATAAACATAAATAAATAAATGCAAATTTATAGAAGATCATGAAATTCTTTAGTTGTTCTTTGTTGTGGAAGTATTTCACTTCTCCATCAAACTTGAAAGAGAGTTTTTCAGGGCATAGTAGTCTGGGCTGGAATTTGTTTTCATATAGGACTTGAAGTACTCTGCTCCATGCTGACCTTGCCTTCATGGTTTGTGTAGAGAAGTCAGCTGTAATTCTGATGGGTTTTCCTTTGAATATGATCTGCTTCTTTTCTCTAACTGCTTTCAGTATGTTATTCTTTTTTTTTTTTTTTTTTTTGTCTTTTTGAGACAGGGTCTCACTATGCAGTTCAGGCTGGCCTTAAGCTCACTTTGTAGCTCAGGCTGGTCTTGAACTCACAACAATCCTCCTGCCTCAGCCTCCCGAGTGCTGGGATTAAAGGCATGCGCCACCACGCCCGGCTCAGTATGTTATTCTTGTGCTGGATTTCTGGGATCTTGACTATTATATGTCTTGGTATGTTTTTAGTTGGGTTGAAGTTATTTGATGTTCTGTATGCTTCAATTGCCTTAATGTCAGATTATTTCTTCATATTTGGGGAGTTTTCTGCTATTACTTTAGCCCATATTCTTTTTATATCATTTGTATTGACTCCTTCTTTCTCATTGATGCCTATTAATCTCACATTGTTTATCTTGGCATCATCTTGAGCTGATGGATTATTTTTTCCTGTATCCTAGTTGTTTTTAAGAGATCTTTTCTAACCTTTTTCACTAGCTGCACCAGCATCTTCAAGATCTGAAACTCTGCCTTCATTTTCACTCAGTTTTGTAGACTTGTGATTGAGATTTTAAGTTCCTCTACATCTGTTTGACTCTGCTTCATGTGATCTATTTCTTTCCTGTATTGCTCATTCAAGGAATCCATCATATTTCTAATCTCTTCTATTTTTTTTTCAATGTCTTCTTTAGAGGTAGCTATTAATTCTTTTACTGCAGAGTTTTTTTCCTAACTGGGTTCCCTCCATATATTTCTGTATTTGATTCTTTATTTCAGATGCTATGATTTCAGAGATTTCTTCTATTTCAGAAATTATTTCTGCTCTGAGTTCCTCTTTACTTTTCTGCTGCTGTTTCTTTGCTTGCGATGCTGTTAATTCATATGTTTCAGCTGAACTAGTATTCTCTGCCCTTGTTCTGGGTGGGCATTGGATTTTCCCCATATGTTTCTGCATTAGATTCTTTACTTTAGATGCTATGTGTTCAGAAATTTCTTTTTTATTTCAGGTGCTGGTGTCCTCTGCACTTGTCGTGGGTGAGCTCGAGGCCTGAGATTGCATTTTGCACCTTGTCTTTGTCATTTTGTATAGCACTGACCTTGACTTTTGATGTAGAGCTTTGGTGCAGTTATAACCTTGGTGC
Source organism: Ctenomys sociabilis (assembly GCA_004027165.1). Taxonomy (NCBI): domain Eukaryota; kingdom Metazoa; phylum Chordata; class Mammalia; order Rodentia; family Ctenomyidae; genus Ctenomys; species Ctenomys sociabilis. Next base: position 79,498 of record PVKA01001439.1, on the reverse strand, counting down.
ATGTAATGAGATTCGGGTGCAGCTCTATTAAGTTTGAGTTAATCCAGTTATTCCTGGCCTGGATCTAGTTGTGTTCAGCTCCTTTTTGCTGCAGCCCTTCTGGTACAAGTCATTGAGCCTGTGGTTCCCCTCTGTTGTTCCCCTGGCCCAGGGAGCACCGTGGAGTGCCAAAACTCTCCCACACACTCACCAGGTCATGCTGGGCTGGATCGGAGACTAGAAGAGTCACAAAAGTTCTCACTCCCTCCGTGGGCTTGGGGGCGGGGCTCTGGGGAGTTGCTGGGGTCGCAGGGGCGCAGTAGGGTGTCTCACTCATGCAGGTGCCTGGCTTTTGCTCTCTGGGGGCTCTTGTCTCACTGGCGGTACACGGGGAAGCCGGAAGTTCTCCCACACACTCACTGCGCCAGGCTCTCTTCTTAATTTCTTATACATTTCTTTCTTTTTTTTAATTTCTTCTTCCAATTTTACATACATGTATCTGGTAATATGAATAACTGGTTGGAAGACAATACTATGTAGTAGAACAAATACTGTGAAATTCTGTATCACTTTCTGTTTTAATTCTAATTTTTATTCTCTTTAAAAAATAAAAAAAGAAGAAGAGGAAGCCTGCTTCTAGTACTATGGTCATCCACTTGGAAATAATTATTGAATTTTTGATATAATTCAGGTATAAAAAATAAGTAAACAGCTACTCTCTTAATTTACTGATAAGAGACATCTGCTATAATAATGTCTGTAAGTATAATATCATGTAGGCACCTTGTACGATACCAAAACATTATGAAAACAGTTTGCAATGTATTATTTTATTGAATCTGTCTTGCTAAGGTGTCTTAAAACTGTCTGATTGATATTTGTACTTCAATAAAATAAAAAATAAATTTGAAAATAAAAAAAGAAATGACAGGCAAACTAAAGTCCCAGCATATAAATATACTCAAGTTTCTCCTCTCCTGTTTAGTAGGACCTGTCTACAGTCTGCATAGCTATGGGGCTAAAGTTGCCAATTCTGTAATAAGCGGCAATAGCCACTTAGCTTGTCAGCAACCATTGTTTTCTCCAAATGTGTTTGCTTCAGATACATACTTCACCTGCGTGGCCCAAAGGAGTCATACTTCTTTCTACCCTAAGACTTTTACATATGCTGTTCTATTGGTCCAAAACTTCCCTGGTGGCTCTCTGCTACTTGATAGTAGTATGAATCTGATAAGCTATTTACTATTTTGAAGCCTCAGTTTCCTCACATAAAATTGGGGGCAAAGTCATTCCCCACTGGATCACTAAGGATTAATGAATTAGATTATATCTGCACATGGAAAATGTGAAAATCATTTTTTATGATTGATAACATAACCAGTTTCAACGTAATGATGAAAATATATCCAGAACTCTCCTTTTTAGGGTTCTCTGCTTACCCCTGTATCACTAAACCAAGCCCTCCTCCATCTAGACTTCCACAAAACCTGGTCAGTTGCTATGGAACTGTATGCCATACTCTCCAGTACATTTCTTTTTACATGCTAACTTCCCCTAAAACTTGTTAGCTTCTTTAGGCCAAGAATTATGCCTTACTTGTTTTATGTCCCTAGTGCTAGCATACAATAGATACTCAATAAGCACTCCAGGAGGAATGACACATACACGTGGCTCCATAAAGACGGATGTAGGTGAGGCATCAAGAGTTGCCACGCAATGGTCAAATGGGAGTTGGGGGGGGGGGAGTAAACCAAGTACAGCTCGGAAATTACAGATAAAACTGAGCTCTATTGCTGGAAGCACTCAAAAATCAGGCTACCTCAGTGGGGCTGCTGTCCCTAACATCAGTTCAGCAGAGGTTGGCAGGGTAGCAAATCGGATTCACCTGCTAGGTGTGAGATCTAGGAGGCAGTACCTGTCCCTAACATTGCATGACAATTCCATGAGCAATTACACTGTAAGGCATAGACTCAAATGAATATTTAAATTTTCCTACATATTGATTCTATATTTTAATATCCTATTAAGTATGCTTTTTATTCTCAAAGGAACTATGTCTTTTAATTTATTGAAAGAGAGACAGACAGACAGACCAACAGACAGACGGACGAACAGACAGCTCCTGAGAGACAAGCGGGATCCCAGATATATTTCCAGGAACTATAACTTCGATAAATTTTATTACAGATATGTGGCCTTAGCCTGCATGTAGGTAATATCCATGGCAGTTATATTGACAAGATTATATATTTGAGACCTTTGCTTGGCTTCTAGGAAACAGAGATAGAAGTGTCCATTATTCATACTATCTTGGTAGATTTTAGGTCTACTTATTGAAAGCACAGAGTTAGGGAGGCTGTTTAGGTTTTTAAATCAGAATGGCTTTAAACCCCAAATGGCTTTAAAATAAAAAGCTAGATGAACTGAACTTTTATTCCACAGTATCATTAAATACTGGTAAATTTAAAAAAGGTTCCAGAGAATAGTCTAACCCCAAATAAGTGCGAGGCCCAAATTGCTTTTTTCAGTTCACTGTTGGATGGGGAATATTCTCAAGCTACACAGTGCATACAAAGCACATAACCAGGAGACTGCCCGTGTTGCTTCTAGGCCAAATGTTTCTGTTCTGTGGTTGATGCAGGGGGTTTTACAGTAAATAAATAGGTGCTTATCTTGTGAATAGGTAAAAACAAGATTTATCCTACTCATTAGGAATGATCTTACCATCTTTTATCATCAAAATGAGATAATGGTAACACTGGGTAAAAAAACTTAACATGTTTTTCTTCTTTGCAAAATCAGACTCCTAGCATCCCAAATGTTTACATCCTATAAGCATTTATTATTTATTTGTGAATATTTCTCTGCATTAGCTGAGCCAGTGTTTATGATAGGATGGAAGCTATGTCATGAGATTACCACCTTTCAGCACAAAGTGAAATGAAGGTCATAAGGCAGCCCAAGGTGCTCTTCAATAAAATAGATGAGAATAGATTTGAGCGGTACCCAGTTTGGTCCACTGCCTTGATCAAATGAAAGGAACACTGGTATATTTTGAGTTCACTCGAAGTTACCATGTAGACAGGGTGCATTGGCATCCAACCTTAAAGGTTTTCCTTGGCTTTAGCAAAGTATAAATACGCTTTTGGCCTTCGAGATGAATGTGACAACCAGTCATTCCTTGCAAAGCACATTAAGGAGGCTAAAATGTCTGCCAAAAGTCTGTGAATAGCTATGAAGTTTCAGAGCTACTGATAAAAACAAGCCATTATATGGTTTCGTGCAAGCATTTTATTATTTGAAAATATGTACCATACGGTGTGTAGGACAGACTCATAAACTCTATTAGGTTTCTGAAAAGATTTCATGTCATGTAAAGTTGATAAGATAATAACATTTTAAGTCTCATTATACCACGATTCCATTTTTATTCTCTAATATGCCATGTCAACAATAGAGGAAATAAAATGAATGTACTATCTCAAGAGCTGGATAGTGAGATTAATCTTATAAGCATGCCTCACTGGCAACTCTCCCTTATTATGATTTTTAATGGAAAAATTCTAAGGACCAGGAGAAAATGTCAAGGCTAAAATGTTAGAAACCAAAGAAATAGCTTCTACTTTAATTTACAAACAAGTTATGTTGTATCAATTCTTGAGTTAGAATTTTATTGTTTGCTTAAAAGGTGCCCTATTTATAAGATGGAGGAGGAACAAGAAAAGAAAAACAACAACAACAACAACAACAACAAGTGAATCTCACCAGTCAAAGTCTGGCTGAAAACTTGCCTTAAGATGTTACAATTTAAAAAAAGATAAAATAAGTTACAATTTGTTTCAAAGAATAATGTGGCATCTTTGAATGTATAAAAAGTTCCTGAGCTGGCCAAATAGCTCAATGGGAGCTGTGAAAAGTTCAAGTCAACAACTGACATTGCCAGTCCTACAGATAACCACTACTATTGTGGACTACTGACTATATTGGATTATTTTGCTGAATTCACCCACCTACAATATTTAAATGGCAAGGGAATACCCATCTTTGACAAAACTAAACAAGAAAAGGCGATACAAATGAAGGACCATTTTGTATCTATATGTGCAAAATAGGATAGATATACAGGTACTTTCTCTTAATTCAATGAGAAGAAAGATTTGTACTAACAGTGTTAGGACAGAATATCATGTCCGCATCTTGTGCTATGAATAACCACTATGAAGACAACAATATGCAATGTATTAATTATTGAAACTGTCCTACTAATCAGTTTTGAAACTGTTTCATTGCTATTTGTTTCTCAATAAAATTAAAGAACAAAACCACAAATGTTTAGTGGATTAAAGCACCTGCAAGCAGGTGCAGAGATTGGGGGTTCGATCCCTGGGCCTGCCATGCCTGCCCTGCCCCTGGGGCATGCTGAGACTGCAATTGAGACTGGGCATGGTGGCATGCGCCTATAATCCCAGCTCTTGGGAGGCTGTAAACAGGCAGATCACTACGAGTCCTAGTAGTGAGACCCTGAACACCCTGTAGACCCTTCCTTAAAAATACAAAAAAAAAATAGGGAAGTTCCTTGGAAATAACTCTAAAATTTTCTTTGATTAAGCCATTTTATCAGAATTATCACTTATTATAGATATTAAAATCAAAATAGGCTTGAACTTTGGTCATTCTACAGAGTGCAATATTTTGGGAAGAAATATATTCTGGTGAATCTTTAAGCAGAGACATACCCAAAATGAATCAGCTCTGTTTACGTACTGATCTGTAAGACATAATTTATATGTTCTGCCCACTCAGGATGTTAGGGTAGTGACCACATACACTGTGTAGGTCCTCTCAGTTTATTTACTATTTCTTATAAAGATCTTAAGTTGAGAAAGACATAAGAAATTTCAACCCACAACTGAGAAAATCTACTTTGTGGTTTTTCTATGGGTCCAGCTACCAGTCCCACTATGGCCATAGAACTCTCTTTACATTTTTTCTTAAATATGTTTATCTACATTGATGTGGTATCTTAATATTTTAAGTAGGCACCTCAATCATTTCTTTCCCTGGAATAACTTCCCTCCTAAAACCAGTAACATTTGTCAAGCTAAGGAAGGTACACAGCCAAAATACTTCTCTATAATTACAGAAAACCATAATGGCCTCCTAAGTTACTTTTGTGGTCACATGCTTTAAATAGGGTCTGGAAGAGGAGCTCAGAACAGGAAGGCTGAATCTCTGACAATGGCACGGTGAAGCATAACTCAAAGGAAGTTATCTACAGAACAGCAACATCTGGTGTGTTCTCATCCTTTTATGTCCTTAAATATCTGAGTTCCCTTTTAGTAAGAGAACTGCTAGGTAAGAAATCAGAAGGAATACAAGAGCAAAATGCAGTCAGCTCTCTACTACAAAATGGTAGCACTGGATGGGGTCAAAATGTGTGTGTGTAATTGTGTGTATACACAATCATGAGTTATATAGAGAAGTACTGTGTGTATATATAAATATATGTGCATCAAATTTAAAATTTAAACAATCATTTTTACTTACAGTGGCACTCATGGTCATTTTTAGAAAAATTTTTACCTTAAAAACATGCTGATATGGAGAGTGGAGGAGAGTGAGCACAGAAAGGATGTGAAGGATGCAGTGTGGAATTAGACTCAAGGGATCTGCCCCTGGGAGATGAATAATAAATACAGCAGAGGGTCAGATGCCAAGGGAACAATAAGGACCAGTGAGTAGTTGTCATAGTGAGGAATGCTTGGAACACTTTCTAGCACATCAAACTACAGAAATGGAATGAACTCAAGCATCACTGTTAAAGGGCACGTGAAGAAGGAGCCACAAGTAGAGATGTATTTAATATTTCTTCCAACTATAGCACTGAGTAATTCTATTATTTTAAATGTAAATAATACATGCTCAAGACAAGTTCAGTACAGAAATAAAAAGTCAGCTAAATTGCTGCTTAAAAAGCAAAACTATTTTAAAGGTTTATTTTGCTTATTTATATCAAAAGAAAACTAGGACTCATTTCACTTTTTCCATGTGACCATGCTGAGACACCAAAAGCACTTTGCAAAGTCACCTGTGCTCACATTTTCCTCTTTCTCTCCTGTTGGCCAGTGTCTGAGTTAGAAGTCTAAGTAGGGTTTATCTGAATTGAGTCACCTGCTGGCTCTTGCTACTTTGGTTTGTGAGTTCTAGTTCTCACACTAAAAAGTACAATTGCCCCTCGTGCTTGTGCTCATTGTGTGGCAGTGAGCGTCAGCTGGGAGCCTGGCTCCTCCAGCACCACAGATAACCCATTTCAGCCTCTGAGAAACCAGGGTGGGTTTTTCTCCGTATGACTGAATGATTCTTTCTTCAAAGACAGATGAAAAGCTAAGTAGAAATTTCCAACATGAAATTCAGATGTTTTCCCTGAAAAAGCTGACAAATCTTTCTCCTGGGAATTGATAAAACTTTGTGTATGCCAAGAAATAGAAGTTCACAGGAGACCTCTTTGGCTTTGCTGCTGTGATCGCCAAGCTGACTTTGTTTCCTTAGCTCTAAAGTGGGGTCAGTGAAATTATACACAGAAAAACATTTGGTGACCTGCACAACAGATGTCATATTAGATGTTTTTATAACCATTCAGTTTCCCATTATATGGAACCATTTTCCAATTTGGTCATTTCTGACATTATTAAAAGTGTTGCCTTCCAAATTAATAATGCACTAGTAATTATAGAAAATTTTTACGTGTTAAGAAATAAGCTAAATGCATCAAAATATGAGCATCTTATTTAATAATTACCCCATGTTATGGTAATATTAACATCTGCAATGGTAATTATGTTTATTAATGCATAAATTAAATTGAGATGATGCAGAAACATAAAAAGTGAGAATACTCTATTCTCTTTATAGGTTTTGCATCCATAGATTCACCCATCTAAGGGCAGATTGCAAATATTGTGAAAAATTGTGTGATGGATTAAATAATAAACTGATTGAACTGAATCAGCATGATGCTAACTATGGAGGGTCCACCTGAGGATTATTGCCAATAGCATAAAAAGAGAATTGGAAGATGAGACGTGTGCTGTTGAGTCTCCTGGAGAGGCCTGTTACAGTGGCTCTCATATGAGCTTCACTGTTCCTGTCATCACAGGCATCCTTGCTGTCCCTGAGGGTGGCTAGAGTTTTGTTCAGGGGAGCTCTGGTCTTCACTTGAGCACTGCTTCCTGGCACAAGTGCAGATTCCTCAGCCTGCTGGCACAGATCCTTCACCCCACTGGTGCAGACTTTCTAGCTTCCGCCACTGACCTTCGGGCCTTCCCAGGGCAGACCTGTGATGCAGACTTGTGTCAGACCTCATTTTGAGCTCTAGGCCTCTGTCAGAACTTATTGTAAGCTCTAGGCCTCCAGTGAGCCTTGTGGAGGACATGGCCATGGCCCTCTGCTGGATTACCTGAGTCTCCAGTGTGTGGACAGATCTCCCTCACTCTTTTGTATTTGACTCTTTCAATGAATATTATAAAATAATCCTATAAATTATGTGTCCTGTATTAAATCTTTTTCCTTGTAAACCCTAACTACAACAAATTGTAACTGTATTAAACATGTACGGATCATCTACTCTTGTCATCATTCCCTAACAACACAGTATAACAACAGTTTGTGTAGCCTTTACATTGCATTGGGTACTACAAATACTCAAAAGATGATGTAGAGTATAAGGGTCATGTGCATGGGTTAGACACAAACATTACACCATTTTCCATAGGGCTTGTGCATTTATGGATCTGGGTATCTGTGGGGGTCTAAGAACCAATCTCCCATAGATTGAGTGACCTATGTAGTTGGTCCCACACAACAAAGCTTGGGAGTACTGAACAGCCATCTGTCCCACATCTGTCTGTCTTGTGTCATCTGAGAATTTATTTTTATTTTATTTTGTTTTTGGTGGAACTGGTGATTGAACTCAGACCCTTACGCTTGTCAGGGAAGTGCTTATTCTACTGAGCCATCTCCCTGGTCCCTGAGAATTATTTTATTACTTCAATTTATCTTTTATGCTTCCAAAAAGGGACTTTTATTTTGGTTGGATAGGAATAAGTTTTAGGGAATGTTCCAGTAGCTTTCTTTCTTACTCAGCCATTGCTCTACCTGGCCATGGTCTTGCCCTGTGCATCTGGCCATGGCCTGATCCTTCTTCTGTATATTAGCTAAGTGTCCCACTTAGCTCTTCTGCACTTATCAAGGTACCTGTCCAGTATCTGCTGATAATTCCCAGTCATTCTCACTGTGCAGCATCTCCCACTCACTTTGCCCCAGTCCACCTGGGGTCTTTGGGCAGCCTACCCATTAACAATCATGGCTAAAGACAAGGGGCCTTAGGCACTCCCTTTCCCCCATGGTGGGACTTAATTCTGACTTGATTTGTGTCCTAAAATATCAAGTGGCGCTAGACCAAGCCTAGTCTGCATTCTTGCTCAGCTTTTCTCAGCCCCAGACCTACCCTTTCCTCTTATTGCCATTGCCTGGGAGGTAGCCGATAAGTCACATGAACAAAAATCTCTATTTTGAGCTGTTTCTAGGAAACCTGAGCTGTGGCAACTGGGCATTGTTGACAGTGTTATGTGCTGCAGTACTCACCTCTGATTTTCTTCCCCAAGGGAAAGAATCTCCTGGTCTTTTCTTTGGCTGGGCTACATGCTGGTTATTAAGTCAAGCTCCAAAGGAGATTGTGATAATAGTGCTGACTCCCTCCAACTACACCTTCTGTGCTATTCTGAAGCAATCGTGCAGCAAAGTTTTCAACTAAATAAATAAAGTAAAAATGCTTTTTTCTAAAAGAACTAATCTTACAATTTGGAAGAAAAGTTTCTGTAGAACACCAGCACATTTTTGAACATTAAAGGAAAATATCTGTTTGGAAGAAACTGTGGAAGACCACCAGTCCAATTCTCCTTGGAAGAAGAGCAATTGTTTCTGTTCTGGCTAAACCTGGCTCTATTTCTGTGTTCCTATACATGCAGAGCTGGTTAAGTTTTGTCTTTAGGCCCTGGATTGGCTTCAAGCAGCACAAATGGATCTGGCCAGGTGCTGACATGTCATCTTTGAAGCAGGTCAGTGCGGCCCCTTCTGTACCTCCCAAGTAGTGCGGGTGAGCTAGGTCAAGAGATGCCACGATGCTGGCTGAGAACAGCCCTGAGAAAAGAGGCCATGACTTCTTTGGGCATGAAAATTATGCATGAAAAAGGAAGAACTAATCCCAAAACACTAATTACTGCCTCAATCTGTGATATGCAGATTACTCTTTCTGCATCTCTCTCTCTCTCTGTCTCTGTCTCTCTCTCTCTCTCTCTCTCTCTCTCTCTGCACATAGCAGAGGTGATTTCAGGCTTCCTACCTAGCCTACTTTATAGCACAAACTTCCTGCTGCCACATCCAGTCACTCATCCCCAGCCACTCTCCTCTTCATGAATTAATAAAACCTGGGTTCTACCCTGGGTTGAGGCCTTTGTTCTGGGTAGCCATTATTCTAACTAGGTTTAGGATTCCCTGGCTCCCCAGAACTACAAATAAGCCTTAGTGTCTTTCTTCTTACCATGTGTTGTGGTAGAAGTGGTAAGTTGGAAATTAATTTATTAAAATTCCAATCACTGTCCCATGGAATTACAAATGTGGACTTTTCCGGACCACAAGAAGGTCTAGAAAGACTTTCAATAGAAACTCCTCCAAAAGATCAGCAATTTAGTTTCTACCAGTTAATCATTTACAGTTGTCTCTTTAGATAAAGTAAACAAGATTCACTACAAAAAGATAAGAATGTTAGCAAACCTTAGGGGAACAGCTACGGGTTCAGTCTGGCAATGAGTCCACTGCCCAGGAGTTCAATTTCATGGTTTCTGTTACCCTGACAGTGTGGTCTGAGGCTTGAGGGCCATAGCAGAACTATAGGAGAGTGAATTCAAGATTCATCCATGGAACAGAGTTAGTATTATGTTGTAGAATCTTCTTTTTTTAACCAGAGATTGAACTTCGGACTTTTTGCTTGCTAGGCAAGTGTGTTAGCCACTATGCTATCTGTCCCTAAGTTGCAGAATCTTTTGACACTTATTTAAGGTAGAAACATTTGCCTCACCTCTCCTGCTTTCCCTTGAGCTCAAGTATTTTTAATTCATTGCTTGTATCTTTGATTACATTATTTCTTTAGCTTCACAAATCTGTCCATTGAGAAAATCAATATCCATTTCCTACACTTTCACATTTTTCCCTTCCCTATTCATCTTATTTCAGATTCTGACAACTCACTTTTTCTCTTTCCTGTGGAGCCTTTCTCTAGGTGGGTTGTATGGCATGACTGTTAAAGGAGCTGACTCTGGCAAGCGAGACCTGGTGCGGAGGCGCATCCTGTAAGCCTAGGGCTGGGGAGGCTGAAAACAGGAGGGTCACCACGAGTTCACGCTGCACTCGTGAGGCCCTGTGCCACATATATTTAAAAGAAAAGAGCTGGCATAGCTCTTGTGTAGGTTCCTGTAGCTCACTAGCAAACTTCTAGGGGACCATTTGCATGGTTTCCAATAGCGTCAGCCCACCATTCTACTTTCCTCACTTCATTCTTTCTGGACCCTTCTGTTCCTAGGTACTTATTTGTGGACCCCATTGCTCCTAACATGGGTTTTAAAAAAATACATAAGCTCAAAGAAGCATCAGTTCAGCATCTGGACTAGGTAACTGTAAGTGTTCTTACAATATTAATATCCTTGAAAGATCCTCTCTTCCAGGTTGTTATTTCCTACTATCATTTTATTAAGTTCTTTCTCTCCTGTGTGGTATAAAATGTCTTTTGTATGTAAAACATGACCAATCATAGATACCTTTGAATAAGTACATGATTTCTGTAAAGCATAGGATATGATTTTATAATTCAGTTAAAAATTATTTGGGTCATCTGTAGTCAATGTGAATTGAACTATGTAAAAATAAAACACAGGGGCTGGGGAGATAACTCAGCAGTCTAAGCATCTTCCTGGCAAGTGCGAGGACCCAGGTTCAATCCCCAGCACCGCACATGCCATGCCAGCCCTGGAATGTTGTGCATGTCGAGCCAGCCACCAAAACTGGGCACAGTGGGGCACCCCTGTAATCCCTGTGCTGGGGAGACTGAGACAGGAGGATCACTATGAGTCCAAACTGGGTAACAAGACCCTGTGCCAAATACATAAATAAAAGAGTTTTTAAAAATAAAAATAAAACACATAATGGTACCTAAATTCATGTTTTCTGTGCTTTGCAAAGGCTTGAGGAAAGGATTTAGAAGTCCACATATTAATTTGATTGTTTTTGAAAAGGCTTGCTTTCAATAGGCAATGGTTTTAGTGATATTGTACTTTTTTTTTTTTTTTTCGCCCTAGTGCTGCCATCTGCCAAGAAATCCGAGATGAGTCCCGGGAGATCCCACCACCATTTTGCAGCCTTTCACTCCCCTCCCACCTTCACTTCCCCCCTCTGCCTGCCATACCTGCTAGGTCTCTGGCATGTTACTTTTCTTTTAATGCCCATTTGTAGACATTTCCAAAGTTTAGAACTGTGATTAACGCATGCGTAAAGGCTCCCCACAGTACATCCAGGGGCATCATCCTAAATTGCTCTCCGTTTCCTTAGTAGAGAGCATCTGGTCTCTCTCCAGTTTTGTTGCTGCAAATAATACTTTAGCAAATACTTGTCTTACATGTCAAGGACATTTTAATAGCAGATTCTCGAGGCCTACACAGAACGTTTCTGAAACTTAGGGTTAAATTTAGAGAACATTTAATTTAACCCTAAATTTCAGAAACTAGCTGCAGACAGTGGATATAATTTTAAGGAGAAGGAATTCTTGCTTTGTTTGGTTGCTAACAATTTCAGCTACTTGGGAGTGTGTCAGGAGCCAGTGGCAGAGGAGGCAGCTACTGACACACGCTGTGGCGATCATTTAGGTGGAATCGAAGTGCGGCGGAAGCTGATCAGCTTCACTGGTCACCTGAGTTTATAGGCTTCTTGGATGCTTCTTTCTGTATACCAATCCCAAACCCGGCCCTTTATGCATGATGACGTAGTGTTTCCTACTGTCTAACTTAAGTACCCAACTAATGGCCCCTCAATGATTGTTGAAGGAAGGAATAAATCCATAAATTAAATGTTCTCTAAAGAGAGATGTATTGGAGGCAAAGGTGAAACCTTTGTCCCTCCCTTTTCTGTTTTGTTCATATTACAGATTCCTGCTTTTTTTTTTTTTTTTTTTTTTTTCTTTGCTTATTCCTGAGCAGACTGACGAAGGTCCCCGACTCCCTCTAGTGGTAGACACTCCCCGGCACACAGGATGATTCTGCCCTGAGGAGTCCAAGCCAAGAACAAGTGTCCTTAAATGCCCTTCTGGAATAATGGAGGCTGTGTTTCAGGAGGAACCCATTCTCATTCCACAGAAGTTTTTGTCTTTATAAGGCCATCTGTGTCTACTGCTGCCACAGGACAAGACACCAGGCAGGCCTGTTCCCACCTCCAGGGCAGCATCCCAGCTTTTCCTTTAGTTAATTCAATAATCTATTAAGTTATGCTTCTTTTTCACCAAAGTTACTAGATTGTTCAGATGTACTTCATGCTATGTCATAGGTAAGAAGCATTGTTAGTATGAGCCAACCACAGAACAAAACAGCTGTGAACATAACAATGCTCACATAAAGTATCGGGAAAGAACCATAATGTCACACTTTTGTTTTTATAATTAAAAAATATTTAGAAACGGATAAAATCAGAGAAGCTATTACAGGCATTACTGGAAAACCGCTTATTGGCCATATCCAATGTCTTTTTGATATTCTTTTGTTTTCACAATTTAATCAGTTGCCTAGGAGAACACACTGCAATTTTAGGAATAAATTGAGAAGCTTCCATGTGTGAGTTGTCCAAATCTTCTATTAATCTCTGCCTGTTCGTATAACCTGCTTCCGGCCTGAGCACTCACCGCTCTGCCTGGGACCAACTGCGGAATGACTCTGGGTCTGGACTTCTTTATTTGTAAAATTAGAGGACCGCATTAGCTTTTCCAGTCTAAGAATCCATAAGCAGCAGCATTTAACTGCCTTTTAGAAAATAATCTAAAGGAAGAGCATACTCTGTTCTCTTGTCTAGTATATTTTTTGTCTGCTGATGGTTCCAGGCAAGTGCCATCTACAAAGTAGGAAAATTTTCTTTTTCTAATTCTGCAATTACATGTGCTCTATCTGTTCCACTGCTATGATGACCAGGCCATCCGGGCATCCCCTCCATACTTGTCGAAGGATAGGCAGCCCCTGAGGACGCACCATGCAGCGCTCATAGGCAGAGATGAGCGCTACATCTCAGGGAGTCTTGGAAGGAGATGGTCGGCTGCTTGCCAGTTCATTGCCTTTATTTAAACTGAGACCCCGGCTGACAGCTGCTATAATTCTGTTCTGTGCAAGCACAATCAGCTCTTCAGCCCAGAAAATAGTTTCACCCTTTTTAGGAGGCTGGGCTTTCAGTGTTTGAAGAAGAGCTGTCTGTAGGCTTGCAAATGTGGTCCTGGGGGACAGGAACTTAAAGGATGCCCTGAATGGAATTTAAGGGGTATTAGTTCTAAAGGCTAAACTGGGCATGAACCTGGCACTTCCTGGACTCACGTCACATTGCTCCTCCCAGACCCTAGAGAGATGGGTGACTAGGTTCCTGGAAGGACTCACGTGACCTTGAAAAAGTCCCTTCTACCATGGGCTGGCCCTTGCTTAGGCTGACGGAGCTTCCCTAATGAGGACGGAAGGAAATGAAGCTGGAAATGACAAAGATGAAGAAAGGTGTATCAATATTGACCAGGTTATTTACACTTCATTCAGATTGGTGTTTTCACGACTTTCAGTCATGGTGTAGGAATGCATACGTTTATTATTTACTATTAGCATTAGTCTTAATTTTGAAAAAGAGCTGATGGCTACTGATAGATACCTACACTATAAGGTAAGATCATAGTTCTGAATTTAAAAGCACATCTGTTGGGTAAAAGTAAAGTAAGTCAAGCTGGAGTTTATTTAAATGCCTGCAGAATCACCTTCTTCTCATGTAAGTGATGGACTCTGATGTCACTATGTCATTTTGATTTTAGCTTGCTCAGTTGTTAATTTAAGCAGTTAGCTCTTTTAAAGTGTGATGAGGGAGGTATTAGAACAGGGCAGTACCACAGTTCACGCAGTATTTGCAAAGGATATTAATAAATGATGCTCTGGAAAGAAGGTTCTGTGCTTGGATGAATTCGGTTAACATTTCTGAAAGAGAACAAAGCAGTTCCTGTTCTCATGGGAGCCTCAGCCGACTCTGCCGGTGTCTCATCTCACGACTGGCGATGGAAGGAATGGGAGCATCCTTGTGCCTCCTGCCCTTGGACTTGGGTGGAGCAAAGTCGTTGGTCTGTTTATAGAGAGTCCTGTGTGTCTCTTGATCCAGCACTTGGAGCCTGGAGGCTTGCATTTGGAGGGGCAACCCCCACCCCAGAAAGTGAGCTTCTGCTGTCCCTGGGCTGCCTGCTACTCATACTGGATAGGCCGCCCTCTTCTGAGCCTTGTGCTTCAGCATGCCCCGTCCTGGCTTCCCTGCAGCAGATACCCTCCCCAGAGGTCAGCAGTGGGATGCTTTCTGGACCAGAGTTTCTCACAGTGGGGTCTCCCAATCATCATCAGCATGTCAGCCTAGAAATTCGCATGAAACACCTTAGATCCCTTAGCCAGATTTACTCAATCAACACTTTGAAGGGTGGGAGTAGCAGGTGTAGTCTTAGCAGCCCTTTTGGTGATTCTGATATTTGCTGAAGTTTAAGACCTATGCTCAACTGGATTTAATGGCGCTTGCCTGTAATCCCAGCACTCTGGGAGGCTGAGCAGGAGGATAGCAAGTTTGTGCTCAGTCTGGGCAGCTTAGAGAATTATGGAGACCCTGCCTCAAAATAAAAACTGAAAACAGGACTGAATCTCAGCACAAAGGCCTTGGATTCAATCTCCAGTACTCCCTCAAAAGAAATAAAGCTGTTGTTCTAAGTGACCCTACTCTGGGGTGCCCTGGACAGCCTGTTAAGGGGATCTGAGCCTACCTCAAGGGTTTTCACTGGGTTCTTTCCTAGGTCCAAGAAGAGAAGTGTCTCTGCTGTCCACAAGGAGCCCCTGAGGAGGGTGGAGAGCTAGACACAGTATGCACTGCTGACTCACAGTCGTACCTTGCTACTCAGTCATCATCAAAGTACATTTTTTAAAAGCACGTAGACATGTCCTGCCCTTTGTTATAACTGATTATTTGTGGAGGCACTGACCACACACACGTTGCTCCTCGGGGAATCTCAGCTTTCAGATGCCCAGAGAAACTCTGCTAGGACCACAGGATGTCTAAGGATTTCCCTTTCTCTTTTTCTGACCACTCTCAACCATTAGTCTTAACTAATTGCCTTTGACTGAACTTTATTTTCAATGCTGCAGGAGGCCGAATTGCTCTACGGATAAATGCCATCACCTTGAGGTTCCCGGCAAGAGCAGTTCTGAGGCCAGTGATACTCTGATCCCACAAAGTCTCTGCCCAGCCACCTATTTTCCTAATTGCCTGGAAATTAACCTGCCCACAGTTTCACTCTACCATCACTGCATTCACAAATCTCCCAACTACCTCAACACAACCTCCCCTTCTTGAGACTCCCTTAAGTTTCAACTCTCTGTTCTCTTGCAAATGAAGTTACTTCTTTTGAGAAAACATCTGGAGTTACCTGTTACCTGACTTGCTACTTCCTCCCAGGCCAAAAGTGAGCCAGGGCTCAGAGTTGTGAGACAGGACAATATCTTTCTCTCTGGGTGACAGTGCTGCTTTAGGAATTCAGCATTGGTGGAGGTGGGGCAGAACCTTGAGGTCATCTTAGCTTGCTTTTCCTAGCACTGCTTCCCATGCAGGCCTTCCACACTGCCTCAGGAGTGAAAGGCCCCTCCCTCCTTGCCTGAGTGGGGGCCCGAGGAATGAGAAATACTGCTCCACTGCTCTTCTAGGAAGAAAGCCTTCTAAGCAGGAGCTGGTGGAGGGGTGAGGAGGTCGTGGACCTTGTTTTTTTTTTTTTCCTCACTGAATTTCTATGCATTTCTTTAGTAGCTATCTTCTTTTCCTTTTTTTCTCACAGTAGCAAATTTAATAAAACAGGATGTCAAAAGAATCATAACACAATAATCTGGTAGGGTTTATCCTAGTAACAGAGTGTTGGTCCAGTATTATCAAAGCATTGACTTCAATAAATTTTTAAAAAGGAGAAAATCTACAAAGTTATGTTTAAAATGCTAGTGGTTATTAGGTAAGGTTTACGCCAGGTTATTGTTTTTGTTCTTTTTTTTCCTTTACTTTCTTTTGCAGTACTGGGGATTAAACTCAGCCCCTTCTCATGAAGCTACATCCCCACTGCCTTGTTTGTTTTAGAATAGCTGTCTTCTAATCTGTTACATGACCTTATGCTTTAAAAATAATTTTCTCTAATTTCACTGGCATGCAGTTATGTAAAACTCTTCATACTGTTAGGTCAAAGTCCATCTTTATATTAATTTATTTGAACATTTTGTTGAACACCAACTGTGTGGCAGGCACTGTACTAAATGTTATGCATGTATAGTGAGCAAAAGGGACACAGTCTTTGGTGTTAGGAGGGAATTCATTTCTATCAAATAAATAAGCATGAAAAAATAAGCGGTTTTTTTTTTTTTCATTTGTATTATGATCTGTTTAAGAAATTTCTGGAACTGGGAGCTAGGCCCTGGGAATGTTCCAAGGACAGGACCTTCACCCCAATCGGGGTGTGTTCTGCTATTTGCACAATTTTCCTCTCACAACTGTGTTGAGGTACAGGCAACAGTTACTATGATCAACCCAGTATGCTTTTCCCACACTGCCTTTGGGGGCCTGCAGGAAGAGTTCAAAGCGTCCTCTGACCACAAGTCTTCAGGCTTCAGGACTGCAGTGGCACACCATGGGCGTGGCCTTCACCAGGCAACAACGTATTTTGGGTTGTGCAATTTCGGAAGACCAACCTGCTTTCATTTTCCCCTTCTTTCAGCGTCTGAGTCCATCCTTTCCAATGACTGCGAACGTTTCTGATTCTTACTTTTCTTGTAGGCAGACACATTGGAATGCTGGAGCTGGAGCATGCGAGAGAAGCGGTGCCTCGTTGAGGAAGGCTCTGACCCTACACTTGGCCAGCAGTCACGCAGCCTCATCAGCCATCCAGGTGCCTGGGGTCTGGCCAGATGGGGCCGAGGGCGGAGCAGAGTTCCCGGAAGCTGTATTAAAATGCACGTTCCTATCCCTATGAACCTGAGAGTCCTAGTGTGGCAGTGGGGGATGGGGAGTCAGTGACCCTGAAGCCAGATGTGGTTTTTGTGAAGGTAGAAAAAGCTCTACCTCAGTAGATTTTACTTTCAGGAATTAATTATGTGCTTCTAGAAGCTTGTGGATGAAGCGCGTCCTGTTTCCAGCTCACTATATCTTCATTTCTGTTCTCAACTGAAGTACAGGGAGACTAAGGGAAAAGTAGGTTATTTTAGTAACTGTGAAAAACGCTAGCTAAGCAGTCCAGGAAAACAACATCCTGTGCGCATGGTAGGGAGCAGTGATTCTTTTCCTGATACGTGAGGAGGACAGGCAGGGAGGGAGCAGGGTGGTTGTTGAACAGTATTTTCCCAGAATGGCAATGGTGATCTCCTGTTCATGTGATTTTACTTTCACATAAAAGCAGTTCATCAACTATTTAATTAAATGTAGTTTTACTCTCAGACTTTCTTAAGAATTTTTATGTTTGCTATAACAGCAAGATGAGGGATGAGGTAAAAAGAAAACACTTATTTTGTCATCCATGTATTCACTCTATTCATCCAACAAGCATTTATGGAGGGCCACTTGTATACCAGATACTATCATAGGCACTAAGGTAAAGATGACAGGATACAGCATCTGAGTTCAGAAAACAAACAAACAACAACAACAAAAAAAAAACACCCCAGCCAGTTCAGTGGATCCTTATGCTCACAATCGTAATTTGACAACCTTCATAGGATGCCAGAGCTTGACTCTGCAAACATAAAAAGAAAGAACCTAATTCTTATTGGTCCATATCTAGATGTCCCCCAGAGCCTCACACACTCACAGGTGGGGCTTTGGGAAGTGATTGCATCAGTGGTGTGTGACACTAAATTATCACTAAGGGGTTTGCAGCTGGCCGTGATGTGGGAGGTGAAGCCTGGTGGAGGATGGACCCCTGTATATTCCTCTCCCTCCCCTCATCGCTGGCTGCCTCCTGCCTGCCATGCCACAAGCAAGGCACTGTTGTAGGCAGCCGAGTTAGCTAGAAATATTATAGGCAGTCAGACAGGGTCGGGCTCTCAAAGGAGATGACACAGGAGACGAGATATCTTGCAACTCTGGGAGGGAGGGATGCTCCCGCCGTGGGCCAGACCTGAAGACCAAAGATCAAACCAATGCTGACCTCCCTAAAGATTGGCATCCAAGATTGATCATCAACCTGAGGGAGACCAAGAATCATTAATCCAACTACTACTACCTGATAAAGTCCTGTTCTACATTCATGCCTGCTTGCTACGTGACTTGCTTCCCTATTTGTTCCTGAACTTAATTTTATCTGAGCAATGGTGCTTGTAATCCCATTGATTGACCATAGTTTTGCCCCCCCTCTCATCCACCTAAGCGAGTTCCCATGTCTTCACCACCTTAGACCTGCCTCACCACATGGTTTTACTCTACAAAAGTCCCTAGAAGAGATAGCTTCCGGGGGAACTACACACTTGGGCCCCGCTCCTGTCCCTCTCTTGGACAGGAGCTATTTTTTTCTCAATAAATATATTCTGCTCATAAACTCCGTTTGTTCCTAAAATTCATTCTTCAGTTTTAGAGAACACGAACTTGTGAAGGTCAGGTCCAGAGATCGTTTTTCCCTGTGTCATTTGGAGGTTCCCTATATTGTTTAGAGTTCACTCACCCGAGAGCACTTTTTCTCCCTTTCCCTGGCTGCCTCGTGCCTGCCATGCCACAAACAAGACGCCTCTGCCAGTAAATAAAAAAGCAACAGGTGGAAGCAGATACGAGAGGAGGCCTAACTGTGGAAAAACCCGGTGGTCTCATTGCATGAGAACTGGCCTTAGACGCCATGAGGCTGAGCAAGGGGCAGGAATTAAATCAAGGGCAGTTCATTGAGAACTTACCGACAGAAAGGCAGCATGGCCAGCAGGTCCCTGTGGTTTGGGTCGGAAGGAAGAGAGGTATACAACAGTCAGGGAAAAGTGACTTTATTCAGGCTGGATTATCTCAAGCGAATACCAAAGACTCCCCATACCACACTTGGTTTTGTTTACCTATACCACATTGGAAGACTGCAGGAAAAACTGAGCAGAGTCACTGAGGCACAGGCACGGCAACTACAACTCAGAATGGCTGTGAGCCAAAGGTCAGGCTAAATCCTTGCAAAACTTCTTGAATGGAATCTTTTTTTTAGGGGGGAGCAGGGATTGAACTCAGGACCTTGCACTTGCCAGGCAAGCACTTATGCCACTGAGCTATCTGCCTAGCCCTGTTTTTCTCTCTTTAAAATAAAAAACAAAAAAGGTTAGATTGAGTGTGAGGAGGAAACAGGAGCAATTGATGGTGTCAGGGATGCCTCACAGCCTCACCGTGAAAGCAAACAGCTCTGCACTACAGCTCTGCACTACGTAGGGCTAACTTTGCTGCTCCAGATACCTCACATTGCAGAACGTATGCCTAGAGCTTTATCTTTTAACTTCCTCATGTCTTAAAGATTCTTCTTCTCTTTAATAAACCCTATAATAAAAAGTAAAATAGACTAAGAAACAAACACTTTTTTATTCTAAAGTGAAAAGTCCCAAATTTCTAAACAAGATAGTATGAAGGTCACAGTGGTTAACTCTTTATGTATTGCTGTCTTCAGTTACTTACTAGAGTAGATCAGCACTTAACTGTCCAAACAATATTAGCATAAGCCCTTTCTTTTCAATGAACTAAGAGAAATTAGTAGTATAACTATGGTAACTATCACAAACACCTTAACACCTACTAATGTGTTAGCTGAAAGACATTGTTTAGAGCGTCAGGCTGAGGAATACTTATGATTGGACTATGTAAGTACACAGCTTGAGGGCACTTTCCCCCTCCAGGGACTTTTCATACTTGAAGCCTTTTTTCTCCAGAAGGGAGCAGATAAAGATTAGTTCTATCATTTCGTCGTACATTTCAACAACCAAAGCATGTGGGCCTACCTAAGCAACCTGGCCTGCTCTATTGATTACAGCATCAGTAAGTCAAAACAGGAGCTTGAATAAAGGCGATGCCTCTGCAGCACTCCACCAGCCTGGACAGGAAGGAGCACACTCTGGTTCCAAGCACCACACAGGGGACCAGTCTTTCCGGGTGGCAATAGAAATGCGTCTTAGGTATAGGTTGTTGAATTGATCAATCAAATAAATACTCCTTAATGTCTTTTTTTTTTTTTTTCCAGAACCAGAGATTAAACTCAGGCCCTTGAGCTTGCCAGGGAAGCACTTATTCCACTGAGCCATCTCCTCACTGGTCCCAACCTTAGTGTCTTTTACAGACAGTACATGCAAAGAAAAACACATTCTCTCTGAAGCTCCTATTTTAATTGGAAAATGAGGAGAGAGAGGAAACAAGCCATGAAGAGGAGCAGCAGTTTTGGATGGTAAGACGTGCTGTGCAGGAAAAGCCCCTGTAGGAGTGGAGGGTGCCCGGTGGGGCAGCTGTGGGCAGGATCGGTGGTAGCAGTCACAGCACAATTTTAGTGCTCTCATTGTCCTGTTGTAAGCGATATGTCAAGTGGATCACATCTGAGCAAGTATATCCTGGATTCTATGGCTATTTTCTATAAGGATC
>PVKA01001439.1:29620-58452 GCA_004027165.1 Ctenomys sociabilis | reverse complement strand
ATGCCATGCCAGCCCCTCCCCCCAGGGCGGGCTGAGCTGATCCCCCACCCCCGCAAAAAAAAAAAAAAAAGAATCCGTGATGTGTAGTGAGACACTGTAATAAATAAGTGAATTTAAAAAAAAGCCTAAGATAAGTTTTACATTAATAAGAGAGGAAAAGTACAGCTATTCAGTTTATTTTTTAATCTACCCAGCAGTTGAACTTCAATTCTTTGGTTACAGTCTGATAGTAATATTTTATATAAAATTTTTTAGTATTATTATGAGTAGTTATGGAGTAATCTAAAAAAGGTATTTCAACAACTATGAGATGATACAACAAATGCATTGTTCTAGGTTAATTTTGCAGTTCCAAAATAGCAATTAAAGTGAATAAAAAGATGCCACTAGTGTTCAGTAAAATGCTTCGTGTATGAACTGAAGTTTGCCCCACCAAAAGCCTCACCTTATAGTTCTCATGGTTTCATTGTTTTAGAATTTAAACATTAAAGAAAAATAAAATCCATACTTAATCCCATCAAGTCACAGAATTAAAATGCAAATCTATCTTTAGAAAAACTTTTCTAAATGGACTTGGTACAGGCTTTCACTGTGCAGCTCAGACTCGGAGTGCTCCTCCTGTTTTCAGGCTCCCCAGCACTGGGCCTACAGGCGTCACCACCATGCCTGCGTGGGGTGCCAGTCTTGGTGGCCTGCGTGGGGCACTCAGGAGCGGGGCCAGAGGGCCAGAGGGGCACAAGGCGCTAGGAATCGAGCCCAGTCCCTGTGCCTGCGTGGGCAGCTGTTTAGGCCGCTGAGCTGTTCACATCCATTGTCTTATCACTGCTTATTTCAAATCTAATGTTTGAATGCAAGAACATGCAGCAGCACAGTGACTACCAACATATATTTCAGGCGAATAGAGCTGTTTGTGAACTGGGAAACACTGAACGATTCCAAGGAACAAACATAGCTGCTTCTGAGTCTGGAGGAGCACAATTGTGAAACTGGGATCTCTCCAAATTAAAATCTATTCAGAATATAATATACATTCAAGGATAAGTTATAAACATGAACTAACTTGGTACTTACATATAGTTAATATCCAGCGCCTAAGTTCAGCAATTGCACAAGACATAAACCAGCTAAAGAGTTTTGGGGGTGGGAGGATTACTTCATTATTGATACTATTAAAAGTTGCTGGGTAAGGTGATAAAGTATAAACTTTTCAGATTTCTTGTTGCTTTTCATTCTTGAGGGACACTGTCCCCTTTATCACCTCCACTCTTTTCACTTGCTAATGCAAGATGTTTGACAGGTACAGACCATGGAGTTAGCAGTATTGCTTGATTCTAGTGTGAATTTTTACAATAATCTGGAAGAGTTCATCGGAGTCTATCCCAGGAGCCGAGCTCGTTTATTCATTCATTAGCATACTTAATAACTCCATAATATGGGTCCATGAATACGGTGGTGCTGTGTCCTGCGGGAATAGACAGTGCTAACTATGGGAGAGACAACAGCGACTGACATGCAAAGGCTGAGTGTCTGTCTGATGGAGAAACCATGGCTCTGTGAAGAGCGGATGGGCTGGAGCTGAGGGTGAGGCTCGCCCAAGGGGAAACCGGGCCTGCTGACCTGGGGCCTTAGCGCCAAAGGATCTCAGCCTGTGATCCCTGCAGAGGTGGTTTCTGCTGACGCCCGTCAACCTGAAATTTCATTTCCACTGTGGGAAGTGTCTCACCAGCAGAGAGAGGAGAGACGGGGTGTGGAGGGAGGGACCACTTCTTCCTTAACCAACACCCCCCAGCCTCGCTGGTGTGGGGCTTTTCAGAACCCTGCTTCCTGACAGGAGTTTTCATAGGAAATTCAGTGTGAACCTCCTGCGCCTCCATTTCCTGTTACTAACAGCCTTCTTCCTCCGGGCGTAGGTGCTGGCAAGAATTCCCAGGAGCTGAAGTACCTACACTCCTGCCAGTCTGCCTGTCTTGTGCCTGCGCTGCACAGTGTGGCTCGTCTGAGGCTAGACTTGGGCAGAGCGGTGGGTCTGGGCTGCCCTGCCTTCCTTCAGGGCTGCTTTGTGAGCCCGGAGGTGGGCTGAGCTGTCAGGGAGCCAGAGCAGATTCCAGGAGGACACACCAGGTGGGGAGCTGTTCGAGACAAGCTTGCCTTGCTTCGTGTCTCAGGGAGGTTTTCTTTGGGGAGTTGGCTAGAAGAGATGCCAGGGAAAGGGCTTTAAATTAGACAAGCCTTGGAAGGCCTGGGCCCAGTCATTTCAGGTCAGTGCTGAGACAGACTCTGTGACCAGGAGCCTGGCCAAAGACAGTCTGGTCGCATTAATTAGCATCTGAAGGCAATGGCCTTGCACGGAGCAGAAGGCAGGCTCCCCAGGGTGCCTCTGGCAGGGAAAGAGAAAGGTAGCCAGCAGGCTTCGCTTCTGCTTCCTCCTCTTCCAGAAGCAAATGTAGGGAGGCACCTATGCTGGGAAGGCCAGCCGCCCCAACAGACACGGATAACGCCACTTGCTCTCTGTGTGGTATGGAGAGAATGAGCTTCACTGAGCCCCTACTTCCTCTTCTGAAATACTGAGGGGTCTTGCTGCTCATTAGGGTCTCCCCTCCCAGGCTGAGCCTCAGGGCCTAAAATTCAGTTCTGCTCCAGAGGGGAGTGTGGGCGAGGAGGGCAGGTGGACAGAGAGTGCCGACGGTTTTGATGTGCAGGGTCTCTCACTTGCACTGCTGGGCTGAGCTGGCGAACACCCGGGGAAGGGTGTCAGCTGAGCGTGGGGACAGTGGCTTCTTAGAATTCACAGGGACTGATTACAGTGTGCTAATTCATTGCTCAGAAGCATCCCTGCTAACATTGCCAGGGCTTTTGGGGAAAAATAGAAGTGGCAAGAGTTTGAAAGTGGGAATGAGTGAGGCCAAGGCTGGAGGGGCTCTGCCTTAGAATAAGGCCACTGAAAGGCATTCCTTCGCCACACACCACGCCCCATGGGGGGTTGCCAGCAGGCCTCATGCAGCCCTGCAGGCCTAACTGCGGCCATGAAGCACAGTGTCTCAGTCACTCTTCTCATTGCTGGGACAAAATGAAGGAAAGAAGAGTTTATTTAGCTCACAGTTACAGGAGGTCTCAGTCTGTCCTCAGCGGGCTCCAAGGCAGTGGCACATGGCACCAATTCATGGTATTGGAAGGCAGCAAAGCAGCAAGAACAAAAGAGATGGGCAACGGCAACAATGGGATCAGGGAG
The DNA here is from genome assembly GCA_004027165.1 of Ctenomys sociabilis. Lineage (NCBI taxonomy): Eukaryota > Metazoa > Chordata > Mammalia > Rodentia > Ctenomyidae > Ctenomys > Ctenomys sociabilis. The sequence continues at coordinate 55,223 of PVKA01001439.1, read as the reverse complement.
CAAGTCTGTCTGTATGTCTCTCTCCCTCATGCTACATTCACACTATCTGGCCCAGGCTAAGTGTTGCACTCACACCCATAATCCCAGTAGTACTCAGATCCATAATCCCAGCCTTGGATCATGAATTAATCACAAACTGTAGAACTGCACCTCAATGACTGCGTGAGAATACCCACAAACCATAGCAGGGAGTAAATGGGAAGAGCTCCAAATCATTGTCCTCCCCCTAAGCCCACACAGCCACTCACAGGGGCAGCCCCACTTCTGCATTCCATGCGGACAGCTCAGTGAAGGCCTCCCAGAACTCGCTGTAAGTCCAGGCAGAGCCCGTGGGGCTGAAGTGGTGTGGGTAGGTCAGAGCCTGGAGTGCAGCTCTCCTCGCATCTCTGCTTCTCGCTAGGCAGCTGCTTCTTTCTGCTCTTTTCTCCACATCCAGCTTTGTCTGTTTGCTTATCCCAACCCTGTTTTAGTTCCAGCTCCCCTGAATCTCTTATCTCGGCTGCCTAGGAAAAGCTTTCCTCAGTTGCAATTCTGCTTCTCTCGGTTATGATTTTGCTCTTCACCACAAGATTTTCTTAGTTCATCTTGATAACAACCTAGCTTAGATCTCAGCAGCTGAGGTCAGAAGAGATCATATCCCACCACCAGGGAAATGTGGGAAATGGCCAGTTTTCAGAGAAGGATTTGCTAACAGAGCCTTTCCTTCAGAGAGTCTGCTGATGGCCGAATATGACTCTTTCTTTTAACGACTCCCAGCCGGAGGAAGCTCTTTTCCTGCTAACCTGGGGAAGATGGTGAATTCCTGAGGACAAAAACTATGTCTTAAATGGGGAGATAGATCTTTTGTAAAAGAGGACAAGAGATGGAGTGCGGAGGAAAGAGAGGGACAGAAGATGAAAAAAGAACTAAGATGTGTTGTAGAAGGGGAACCAACTCCCTGAGATGAATGTAATCATTATGTACTGCAAATATGAACTAATAAAGATTAAAAATTAAAACAGTAACAACAACACTGGGTCTTAGTATCATTTCTGCTTCCCCAGAGCCTAGGATCAAGCTTGAAAAATAAAATATTTCTGTTATTCAATAAACTTTTGTAAATGGAAGCAGTGAAGGACTGGGTCATGTACAATGAAGGGGAGGAAGAGGGTAGGGAAGTCAGTGTGGAGAATCACGGGACTTTGCTCCCGTTACTTCCTCTCCCTTAGTCGTAGGGAGAGATCCATTGTTTCTAAAGTATTGCATTGCTGTGTGATGTCCTTTTTCTTCAGAAACATTTCCTATTAATGAACACTACTTCTTGTCAGCAGATGAGTTGGCTGGCTATAGAATCAAAGTGTTCGAAGCATCTCCCAAACTGTCCATCTTGTACCTGCCTTGCACAATGTCCCCTGTGTGAGTGCCTCTCAGGCATGACCTTTGACTCCTGCTTCCACAGGAATATCTCCACTTTGATGGTTCTTTCACATCATAGATTTCACTATCTAAGCTCTTGCACTGGTCTAGACCACTTTTTGCTCATGAATGAGTTTGTTGTATGCTGGAGGAGTTACTTTTTGAAGCAGGATTCAGGGGTGCGATCCACTAACTATTTAACAGCCATGCCCTTCCTTAAGTTTGTTGGAGACTCTGGTTAGCCATCTTTATCTTGGAGTGAAATAGTCAATGACAACTAACCACACACTAAGACCTAGTACTCCAATCCCCTTCTCCCCTTCCATCTGGGGAGTTGGTTTCACTAATTTCATAGTATTTTCTTCTCTGAAATAAAATCAGTTCTGTTCTCTGAAGTTTTTAATGTGTTGTCTTCCATAATGCTATGGTGCATATTAATAAAGTTCAAATAACACTTGTTTTTGAGAACAAGGGAGTGACTTAGGTTAATTACAATCTTAAAGTTCTTCTTTTAAAAAACCAAATGAAGGGCTGGGGAGATGGCTCAGTAGAATAAGTGCTTCCCTGGCAAGTGCAAGAGTCTGAGTTCAAGTCCCAATTCAGCCAAAACAATAAAAAATAAATAAAAAATCAAATAAATCCAATATATATGTATTTCTCTAATTCCCATTCATTTTGAAATAAAGCAAAACACATATGTGGAACACTATTCATCTTCCTGAGCCTATCTGGGCCTGGGGCACTGAAGGAAGGGTCACAGTCCTGTGACTCTTGCAAGTGTTTTGGCTCTGATTACAAGCACATTTTAACACTTTCCTTTGAAGAAACAATGCTTTCATATTTATAGCAAGTCTTTGGGAATTATGAAACACAATAGTGCTTTTTAGAATGTGTTGTAGAGAGTGAAATTGTCAGAGTTCTTTTAATTGTTGGCTGCAAAAATCTCCCTGGACATGTGTTTTTTATTAAAACACAACTCCATTTATCATCTATTCATAACATACAACTGACTGCTGCCCCCATTAGCAGCTGGAAAAAGAAATGAAAAGTTGTTTTGAAAATGAGTTTATATATTCATTTAGCCTGGTTAATTAACTGCTAAAATAATGTCCCCACTTCTTAATGGGCACTTCACTTGATGGATAATGCAGATGCCCTAGATGAAGTGACAGCTAAAAAATGCACCTGGCTTATGACAATGTTTGCCAGGTATATGACAGAAAAGCATAGCAAATAGACAGGAGTGTTCTATCTACCAGCAGACCGACCCGGTGCTGCCAAGCCCGCAGGCAGGTGACTGACAGCTTGTTTAAACTGAGGCTTCTTACATAACAATCATACCATTTTGTATTCTTAATAGGACTGCACTATGCAGATTCACTGGCAATATGTTCTATGGATTGCTGTGTACTTGAATGCTATCTGAGTACAAGAGAAACTGGAGAACCCTGGCATAGCCCATGCAGCTCAGCCATCCACGATGCTGATAGCTGACACTCAAGGGAAGGGCAAACAGTCCCTATGTGCTCCCAGCTCTACTCACTGGGATTACCACAGCTGACTTTTTGAGGCCATCTTTAGCTTGCAAGGCTTTTTAAAAAAATTAAGATTTCTTTTAAATGAAAAACTGTTCAGTGCTAATCTTCTTAAGGTTGGCTAGAGTTAATTCAGAACATCTTTTTTCCTTCTCTTACATTTCAAAGTTCCCAAAGCTATTTTGTTAAGTTAATTAAAATCATGCAGCTACCCAAGATTGCTGGCAAGAATGTCAAAGATAGATGCTGTTTTCACTGGACAGGTCCAAGATGGTCCCCCAGGATGGAGAGAAGGGCTCCTGCACTCACCCATTCAAATGATAGAGTCTAAGTTTGCTGACTGATATCATGTGTGTCAGAGAGATGCTTTTGAAAATTATGTTAGGCAGAAAACTAAAAGTACACATTTAGAGGGGAGTGTGGGTATTCTTAGGGTCGGACATATCATGGTCTGGGGGTAGGGGATTTTATATCGTTTTGGAGGTGTCTTCAAGATGGGAAATTTAAGACCTATCTTCCTACAGTCTGTCAGGCTGGACTAGACTGCAAACCACTTGCCTATGTTTGAAGTTGGGAGAGACGCTGCTCACTTAACAGCGCTGCTGCCTTGAGGAGGGAGGTCTGCGGGAGGAACTGGAGGTTCAGTTCACAGATGGGAAGTGGGCCCCAAGATGCGGGTTTACTGTATCTCCAAGACCTTCAGGAATTTTTTGGGGAATGAGTTTCCTGGAAGAGAAAAAAAGCATTGTTATCCTGGACATTTTATATCCTGAAGCTGCAGGTTTTCTTAAAAGTATGATTTGAAATGTCCAACTTGTCCTGACTCCCTTTTACTTACCTTTATTTCTTCTGTCCTACATGAGTTGTCACTCTTGTTTTGAAGAGGTGAAACTGGGATGCAGAGAAGTTATGGCCTTCATTCAGTTGATATCTGAGCATGAGGGAAAAGTTGCTTTTTAAGGGCTGGCCAGATTGCTTAGCAGACTAAAGCACCTGCCTAGGCAGGCTCAGGGGCCAGGTTAGATCCCCAGCACTACATACTGTGCTGGCCCTGCCCCTGGGGCATGCTAAGGCAGTGACTGAGACTGGGCATGGTAGAGCGCACCTGGAATCCCAGTGCTTGGGAGGCTGAAAACAGGAGGATCACTACAAGTCTGATCTACATAGTGAGACTGTATAGACCCTGTACTAAATACATTAAAAAAAAAAAAAAAAACCAAAAAAAATGTTGCTTTTCAGATTTCCGGTTAATACAGTTCTTTATAGCTTCCTCACCAGGCACTGATTTGGGTCACCTGATGATTACGCAAGACAAATACAAAGCGTGTAGCTCTTCTGTAGTTGGAGAAGGGATGTAGACACCTATTTCAGATAAGATAGCAGAGAACAGAGCCGTGTTTCAAGCCTTCCGCAGGCATCGTCTTCCAGTTCCCACTCTCTCTGTCAGTGAAACATGAGTGCTTGCTAAGTCTCTGGTCAGACTGATCCTTTTCAGTCCCTGGCTGCCTTCTGAACACAGCTAGGTGTTAGAGGTGGGTGTTATGGCACAGAACATTGTCTTCAAACTTCTCAATTTGTAAAAATTGCATGAGGAGTTAGACCCACAGTGTTTGAACACTTTGCCTGGCAAGGCTGCCACTCTGAGCTGGTCGATGGTGTTGCCTCTGGTGCTCCATGTTCTTGGCCTTTGTCACTCTCTGTCTTCTAGTGACGCCTACTATTATAGCTAGTTTAGCTGCACACCTATGCTGTGCACAAAGAAGATGTGCTTTTGTTCCCACAACCCTTTCCAAAATGGCCATGTTATCCTCATTTGACAAAGAAGAAGCAGAACTCAATCATTTAACTAACTTGTCCACGAGACTGGCAAGTCCATGGCTTGTGTTTAGACAGCTGGCCTGAGAGCCCATGGTCTTACTACTTAGTCTTTCTTTTCACCCTTGTTCTGAAAAATTACAGTCTTTCACTTTCAGAATGTTCTGGAATGTCATAATATTCTTGCCATCAATTAATAAGGAGATATTTCTTACAAATAGCTTCTTCAAAAAAATACTAGAAGTCCAGGTCCCTCCTGATTGAACTCATTTGGGTTGTAGCATGAGAATATTTTTTAAAGTTTATTGAGTTATTTTAGAATATCAGAGATGGGAGAAAGTTCATTGCCACCAACTTTCCTGCAGAGGCAGCTGGTCATGGTTTCAGCCTATACTTTTCATCAGTCCCAGCAGAGCCATTGCTGCCAACCCTAGGTATACAGTGTCCTGAAAAGCATTCACCTTCTGCCGGAGCTTCATACTATATGAAAATATCTGTAGCATTCATAGTTACTTCTCAATGGAGCTTCACTTTCTATAGAGACGCAATGATGCCTGTACCTGTCACCTTCCCAGGCTATTTGTGATGCTTTGCCATTCGATGTGGTATGAAGAGCTCAGTCTGGAAATTCCAAGTGCTTCCGTCATGTGTACCTCTATAATTTTGTTGGTGACCATAAAATGGTTGGAGTTAGTTGGAGTTAGCTTGGGGCAAGTCCTCTAATTTCTATTCTGACAAGATGGGGTGCATTCAGGGTAGAATGTCTGTAGTGTAATTTGTATTCTGTTCTCTTCTAAAGATTGATGAGGGAAAGTTCTCTCTTTTATGATGATGGCACGCTGAGTTTTACTAGAAGAACATGTATTCCCGTCTTTTCTATTCCTAATTTTGGGTTTCGTCATAATGCAAATTCATTAAACAGATTCCTTGATCTTAGAATTGTCTTCTTCCTGGGCTGGGGAGATAGCCTGGTGGTCTAAGCACCTGCCTGGAAAGCGCAAGGACTGGGGGTCTGATTCCTGGTACCCCATGCTGAGCTGGCCCCAGAGAGCTGGACATACCACGAGGGCAACTGAAATCAGTAGTGGTGGTGTGTGCCTGCAATCCTAGCACTGGGGAAGCTGAGACAGGAGGATCAGTACAAGTCCAAGCTATCAGCAAGACCCTATACCAAAAAATTAATACAATAAAAATATTTGAAAAAACTGTCTTCTCCAGTTGTAATAGTAAATGGGTTAGGTTGCTGTTGAGGTTCATTTCCTATTGCTATGTCAAGAACTTGAATTTGTATAATGTAAAAGAGAGGGAGTTGATTTAGCTCACAGTTTTGAAGGCTGAAAGCCTCGTCATGCACGGCGAGATCTTACTGCCTCATTACCCGGCTGTTGATGTCTTGGTGTTGCTGCCAGGGGCCTAGGCCTGAACCGGGGCCTTAACTGTGTAGACTAGGTTGCCTGCTTGCTGTAGAGAGTGGGAGATGAGCCAATAAAAAGGGAAAAAGGATTTATTAAACAATTTGGCCAAGTTGAGGAGGCAGATATTTGGAGTCCCTTGAGGACACAGAAGTATTCCAATTTGTAGACAAGGCAGAACAAAATAAACTGGGAAATTTGCATACGGAGATAAACCAGGTTTGGGCTCCTGGAGGCGTCCAGGGAACGGTGAAGCAGGATGGTACTCTCAGCATGGCGACACTGGAATAGACAAGCTAGTTTTCAAAAGAAATTCTAAGTCTTAAAAACTATTTTAACTTCTCAGTTACAGTGGAGAGAATGTGTGTGAAAGCAGCAGTCACCTGGGAAGACAGGGGCCAGGCTCAATTTTATAGCAGCTTATTTTGCAGAATTCTGTCAGAAGGGCGTTAACCCTTCTGGGGGTGGTGCTCCTCCCCCAAGCTCCTCAGCTAAGTCCTCTGGTCCTGCTCACTCTCCTTGCAGTCCCTGTCACCTCCTGTTTCTCATCACCCAGCATCGGCTCTTGGCTCTCGCTCTAGAGCCTTGGAAGCCTTGCCCCGCCCCACACTCAGCTCTGTCATTGCTGCAGACCCCTGACACTCCCTTCTCCTTTGTCCACTATAAGGCTCACTTCACACCTTTCCTGCTCTAGAGAGTGCTTCCCGAGTCCTAGTTTTGTCTGAGGCTGATAGTGAGCTCACCTGCACCTGCTCTCTGGAGGGCTCACTGCTAATGTGTCGATGGGTTGAGCGTCCAGGGCTTCTGTGCAGAGCCTCCGCTGGCGCCACCACTTACAGTGTGACTTCAAGATACCTGATGTTTTCCTGCCTTCGTTTCTTTATCTGTGAGATGGGGATTTTAAAAGGGATAAAAGAAATGATGCGTATGATAATACACAATAATAACAACAACAATGTAAACATAAATAGTGGCTACCCCCAACATGTAATAAACTTCATAATAACATAATAATGACCACACTGTTCAGAACATGTCAAGCTCTATTTGAGGAGTTTTATGTATTTAATAAACTTATTTCTCTGTGTAACCCTATCAGATAGTTACTATTATTATCCCAATTTATGTATTAGAAAACTGATACACATAGAGGTTGAGTAATGTCCCTAAGACTATACAGATTGTAAATAGTAAAGATGGGCTAGGATTCTCCCCCAGAGCAGACAGGCTACCTATCACGCGAATGGTTAGCGTTATTTCAGTTAGTCTTCAGCATGACTGTGAGTGATACCTATGAATTGATCTCAGCCTGGTATTGGAGAATTGATGGGACAGTCCGAAGGGTCCTGCTTCAGGGATCGTGTGGGTTCCTGTTGGTCCCCTTCCTGACACATGCAGCAAAAGTCTGTCCCCAGACAAGCAGGAAATCAAAAGCTGGGCATGCACAGAGGTTGTGCTTTACTTAAAGAGAAAGTCTGCCAACGGATAGAAATGTGAGCCAAGCAGAGCATTCCGCTCCATCCCCTCACTCAGCAGGACCTCATGCGGCTTCTGGTAGAGCAGGGATTTGGCCTGTGCATTTACACTAGAGCTGGGCAAGTCTGAATGCCAGACTCTGGCCTTATTACACCTCGCCTTCCAGGGGCTGAAACACAAACCCGACCACGAGAGGGCGCCTGGACATCTTGGAGCTCTACTAGGCAGGCGGCCCCTGAAAGATCGAGCTCTGAAGCTATTCTCAGCCTCACCGTTGGGGAGACGCTCTTGCAGGAGCAGAGGAGGTCAACGGGAGCTGCTCTTGAGAGACTCCACAAGCCCAGCCCAGCGCTTTCCCACTGCAGAGCTCACCTGCAGGCTGTCCCCATCCCCGCCCTTTGTCTCTGTCTCTCCCTCTCCTCTCCTGTCCTCCCCTGTCTTCTCTTCTTCCCTCCCCTCCCCTCCACTTCTTCCTCTCTGTTCTCTCTCCGTCTCTGTCTCTGTCTCTCTGTCTCTGTCTCTCCCTCCCCCTTCACTGTCTCTCTCTCTCTCTCTCTCTCTCTCTCTCTCTCTCTCTCTCTCTCTGAGACCAGGCCCTCCTGGTCACTGACCTGATTATCGGGTAGGGCAACAGTGTTGTCACAGGGCGGGCATCATTCCTGGGATCTCACATAGGATGCAACTTGGTGAATATCTAGTTGGCTAGCGTTTGCTTATTTCTCTGGTCAGTGGAGCCCTGAGGTGCCCTGGTAGCTTGTAGCCCACTAACACGATAACCCAAGCAGCTTCTTGTTTTCTGCCCTCTCTCAGCTGCTCGCTCTTCCTGCCTCCACTTCCACCCTCCCAAGCCCTCGCACCTTCTTGCTCACTCCTCCGAAGGCACTGGCTGGTGAGGAATAATGAGGCCTTCTTAAGGAGGGGCCTTTACAGGCAGCTAGCATTTATTGAGAGCTTGGTGTGTGTCAGGCACACTTACAGATACGGTGCAAATGTTGCTCATATGGCACAGTAAAGTTAGGAAGCTGGCCCAACGTTACACAGTTAGTACATGGCAGAGTCATAGTTAGAATCCAGATGGAGTAATTTTTTGAAACCTGAAGCCTCTACTCTGGGTCTTTACACCTTACTTAAGCTTCTAAAAGCTTTCAGAAATCTGAAGTAGTGAGATGTCGATTTCCAAGGGTGACAGAGAGGCATCAAGGGGTTCTATGTTCTTGTTTTTAATAATCTTCAAACTTGCTTGGCTGCTGGGCATAACTAAGAGCTGCTGCCTTTGGCTTACATTTGCATGGCTCACGATTCTTCTCATCCTTACTGCTGGTTTACTTGGACCCTAAAGACTCGACCCCCCTACATCTCATTGTAAGCTGGTACCCACCAGACGGTTGTGACTACCAGGAGGAGGGGCCACATCTTGCCCATCTGCATATCTCCCATAGATCGCCCCAGCCCTCAGGCTTAGTTTACACTCAGGCTTCATTAATTATGGCTTGCCAAAGCTGCTTTTATAGAAGAAACAAGTGACTATGTGCTGTCCATCGTGGCCACCCTTCCTTTCCTCGTCCCTATTGCCTCGCAAGGGGGCAGATTTTTAATTCTGATTTAGCATATGAATGTTTGTTCTTTCTGGCAGTTGTGATAGAGAGATTCTATCATATTCTTGATTATGTACTTTTGCATAAGTACAAGTAGAAAGGACTGGAAAATTCTACCTTTTATTTCTAATTGTCTTCTACTTAAAAAAGAACTAAGTCCTATTATCCTATCTCAGTCTAGCTTATCATTTAGGATGCTTTCCTCTGCCACATGCTTTTCTTTTCATCACTTTGTGGTATTTTATGGGAATTGTTGATCACCCATTTTTTACTTCAAACACTGATGCTCAACTTTTTGACAGAACTTACCCCCTAGTCAAATAGGAATTTAAAAATTGAGGTCCATTGTCCAGTTACTCAAATCTTAGGAGTCTCCATGATGCAATTATCTCTCCTGAGTTATTGGCCATCTGAATGTGAGATGGGTGGGCATAGGGTGAGACTGTGAGCGTAGGGTGGACTATGTTTCCAAAAGGAAATTTGGTAACACCCAGAACAATCTCTGGCACCTCTGATCTGACCTGGAACTGCAGGGAACTCAAGGCTTAGACTGAGTTCAAGGCAGAATGGCTGTTTCCAGGCTGGTGGGTGAGGTGGATTCAGGTGCTGTGTGTGTTCATCCTAGCCCGTGAAGGCTGAAGACACTGGTGTGCTCTTTCATCTCTTTCTGTGTACATTTTCACAACACACTGAAGGTAAGTTTTCCTAAATTACTTCCTCCATGGCTGTACCTGATCAATCCCACAGATCTTCCTTTATTCTGTACTCCGTCATCAGCTGAATCCCAAAATTTAATTAAGGACTTTTCCAGGCCTCTTCCATAGAAGTAGGACATTTTTAGACTCTTCTGAAACAAATGGTTACACAAGAATCTTGACAGGATGGGCAAACTTTCCTACAGGTGGATATTTTAAGTTAAATTTGGCCTTTATATTTTTTGGCACCTGTGCATCTGTTACCTCACAGATATCCTCCAGCCTCTCTCTGTATGTTCTGCTTATCAAAGGCACAGGCCTGGGGATCTGCTATCCCCTTCGGCCACCCCTGGGCCCAAGCTAGCCATGGTGCCTAGCAGCCTATCCAGAAGGAGGCTCTTTCCAGAAGGGATGCGGGGAATTTATTCACACCTTGGTAAGCGCTGTCAGGATCTAGCAATGACGAATCTGGCCACGGAAGGCGTGCTGCTGCCGCCCAGCAGAGGCACACATCCCACACCTGGGTTTAGGGCCGGGTCCTGAAATCCCTTCTTTTCCATACTTGCATAACCCTCCTTATTGTGCACCTGCCCCGGGATTTCAAGGACAAGGAACTTTCCACTCTCCCCTCTTAAGGCTTCCCATGGGCTGGCCTGGAAAGCCTAATTTCTTACTGTGTTCTCTCTCTATGACTTTTGTCCTGTGTTTCTTTATAAGTGTTCTGGCTGACTAAATTGAATCTGGCTCCCTTGAATGCTGGGGAGATGATTAAAAGCATGGCAGCTTTTAATAAATATTGCCTTTGAAAATGATCGCTTTCCTGATTTTCTCATGACAATGATGAACCTCTTTGAATATTTCTTTATTCCTGTGAATAGATTGTCAAAATGGATTGACTGTATTTTTGCCTTTATTCTTACTAATATTGACAAAACAACTATTTTTAGTTTGTTAAGGAGGTAACTCCAATGGAAAGGGTAGCTTTTTTAAAAAGAAAGGAAAAAGTAACTGAAATAGAATAAATTGGAAAAGGATTTTGATCAATTCTTTTACTTTTTCTTCTGAGCCACATAGAAAATAATGGGAGACAAATAGGGAGGGCTACTCATCAAAAAATGTTCTAAGAAATTTTCTGGCTTCTATTTCAGGAAGGTTTATATTGACACTGCCAACCTGGACAAATGGAGGAAGAGGAAGTCCGGGTCATTAGTAGGTATTTTTCTGAAAGGCTGATTGATAATATTTTCCCGTATTTGAAATAATGAAGGACGAAGAGCAGTGCCACAGGATATGAGTTTCTCCCCTCGATGGTGAAGAATGCAACGGATACATGGGTATCTATTTCCCGTCAGCCGTGCTCGGATCTGCCATGCCCCTCCCACACAGCGTCCTTGATCTATTCTCACGAACCCAGTCTCAGGGTAGATTCCTTTTTGGTGAAGTGTCTTTCTTAAAATTATTTTGCTGATGAAATAGTTATACTAATCTAGAAATAAAGTGCTTGAAATAGCTACTTCTGAGTGACACAGCCTTCCTCCTCCTTTGAAGAGGTGATGGCCTTATTTAAGTTAGTGCACATTAGGTCTTAATGTTTCCATATAAGTCATCCAAGGCCTTCTTTTACAGATTCTAAAGGCAGGAATCTATGTCAGAGAGCCCAGGTAAAAGGGCTATTGTGTTTCACAGGAAAATGGTGGTCACCTCAACTTGGGTAGGTATGCCACCCCTTAGTCAGCCTCATTCATGGAGACTGAAGAGAAGTAGGAAATCTGACAGTGAACTGTTGTATCCAGGTTCATTTACTAGGTTGGTTTGTATTTTCAGAATATTTTGGATGGGGAGCTATGGAAGTGGTAATACTGACTATGAAAAATAGGGAAAAATATTTAAAAGTAAAGTAAAAATCTCACAAAATAAGAGAGCTGACAAATTTTGGCATCTTTCCATCCCTATCACAGTTTTAGAAAGGACAACTATAAATGGTAAACAAAGTATATCTACTTTATACCTGTACCTTCCATCACGATGCTTGGCCTTACCTCAGGGTCAAAGGGATGAGGCCAAGCAGCCATGAACCAAGACCTCTGAAATCATGAGGTCTTTCCCAAAATTACGTCTTTCACCATTAAGTTGTTTTCCTCAGGTATTTGTCACAGTGACAGCAAGTTAAGCCAGAAGCCCTCCTTCGTAAGCCTTCTTATCTTAGCATGTAAAATAAAACTAGCTTTGTGGATTTTTGGGTAAGTATTTCCTATATATTGAACTGAAATACACATCATGGAATAATTGTGGAATATCTGGGCAAATCAGATCATGTAAGCGAACCATGGAGTAGTAGAAGCAGAGGCAATGCGTAGCCTGAAGATGGGCAGCAGACAATGGTATTGCTGGAGGATTGGAGACTAAATTTAAAAAAAAGCGAGAGAGAAATTATTAGTAATTCCTTCCACTGTATTTATCTGCATTATCCCAGTAAGTCAGCCCAGACACCAATGGTGAGGTAGGCCACTTCTCTATACACAGCCATCTGGGAAGCCTGGAGGACAGCAGCGCTGGGCATTAGCTGTGCACCAGCACTGATGTGGGGCCAAGCACATTACTCTTAGGTTCCAAGGGGATCCTAGCCTCAGCGCTGGTAAGTGCATCACAGGGATGATAACATCTAGTTCACTGTGTGTCATAGGGGGGAAAGGAGGAACTTATATAAGCCCCTGGCACAGTGTCTGGTACATGCCAAGGCCACCATAAGTGTCAGCGGCATCTGTAGCCACCAGGAGCACAACAGGGCCCTGCCCCCATCCGGACTCGGCCTGAGCGTGTGCCACGTCTACCTCTGGGCCATGCTCAGGCAGCACAGTGATAGCAACATAAATCCAATTTCTTTTCACTAGTGCAGACTTAACTAGCTGCTTCATTTATTATCTACCTCCATCCTTTGTCAAGTGATTTTTTTCTGAACCTGGATGGGAACTAAAACCACCTAACTAGAGAAAGTGTAACACAAATGAGCAGTTGAGCGGTTATCAGTGTGTTTTGTTTGTCTTCATGCGTATTAGTCTCTGCTCTGGACCAATAAAACAGGATAATGAGTAGGGGCTGGCTGGGCCAGCTCCGATTTCAAAGGCTTGGGTCACATATTTCTTGTCAGCAGCATTGAAACTTTTTAAAAGTTTTGAGACAGGGTCTCATTGCCTAGGCTGATCTTGCGTTCATGACTCTCCAAGTAGCTGGGGTTACCAGCCTGTGCCCCCACACTTGGCTGCCCTGAGATGTTCAAACTTCTGCATGTCTTTGCCTTCAAGAATAGTTCTAGTTCTATTCGTTGTTCATTTATTTCATAGTTTTGACGGATACATTTTAATGATATAACTTAGGTATTAAAACTTGAACCTAGTAGAATAGGGTGTTATCTCTTACCAAAGCCCCTAGCTTTCTATCCCTTTGCTCCCAAGAGATAAAGCCCTCTATTTGAATATTAGATATATTATTTTTATTTAAAGGATTTACCCAGGAACTCAAGGACAAACAAGAGGACGTTTTTAGCCTGTGAGATCCAAATGCCTCCCAGTGCCGCCGTCACTGTGGTGATCACGAGCTACCCTCTGCCTGCCTTCCTCAGCTCCCCTTGTGTCCAGGGGCCCTGCACTGGCACTGCCCTCTCATGGAAGGTTGCCAGCTGTCAGTCTGTCCAGGTGCCACAAAAAGGGAAGCCTGTGGTCTTAGGCAGACCTTCTGCTACCGAGCCTGCTGGAACAGGAGCCCAGAGCTGGGCTGGCACAGGCTGGCTCCCGGCAGCTCTTCAGCTCTGCCTCCTTCATGGTCTGGTGGGCAAGAAATCTGGTTACCATGGCAACCTGAGCAGCCATTTCAGGCTGGAGGGAACATTCCCTGAGGCTCCTCTCCATCTGTACGTCCTTGGTGCAGTAGGTGGGGAACCACTTCCTCTAGGGATCTCCCCCAGCTCACGGACAGTAAAAATGGGCAGGGGAACTGTGTTGCCATGGCGGCAACTCCTCTAGTTCTTCCATTGGAAGAAAGTCTGGCTCAAGGGATCTGCCTGGTGCTCCCAAAGGCAAGTCAGCAAAGAACTGCATTATCATAATGGCTTCCATACAGTCTGTCCAAGAGAATGGCTGGCCTTGGGGGGTGGCAGTTGGAGGCTGGACAGGGAGTATGACTGGAGAGCCTCGGTTCCTGGGGACCTCACTGCCATGGTAACATCCCCCAGGGCAGGGACCAGGCAGCTAAGCACGCCAGCTATGCTCTGGTGCCATCTTTCAGTTCCGTTTCTGCTTCCCGGTGCTTCCTTTCTTCTAAGTCTCAAACCCAGGGTGTCTCTGGCATCACCCTGCCCCTGTCCTTGGAATTACTGTTGCCAAGTCTTTGCCCTACTCAAGATCCTCTGAGAGGAGGCTGCTGTTTCTGCTTGTGCTTGCCTTCCCTGTTGTCTGCCAGGGATCAAACAAAATCCGCTTTGAGAAAAAGGAAAAGGTTGTAGGCAGGATAACATAAGGGATGAGGGAGAATCATAGGAAAGACTATGGGAATGTAAACTGTGGCTGTGTTCATCCACAGGGAGGTTTCCTTTCCTTTTAGCCCTTAAGCTGCCTTCCGGTGCTGGGTAGAAGTCTTCATTGGGAACAAAGGTGGCACTGGTGTTCAAACACTGGGGCTTGATCATAGGTGAATCACAGGCTGTTTCTAGGGACTCCTTCGCCTTTATTCTTTTTCTTCATGTTTTATTAGTGTATATTAGTTTCATACGTAACATGTGTTTCATGTTGGTTTATTTGTACATACATATAACATACTTGATAATGTCCTCTATGACCTCATTTCCCAGTCTTCCCAACCATTTTCTTAACTGTAGAAGGAGAAAAAATCCTTACTAGGTATCAAATGAGATTAAAAATACAGAAAATATTTCACTAACATTCAGACACTTTATGAACCTTGATAATTTTGGTAATTTTCATTCCCTTAGGGCACTTTTTTGCAGTACCAGGGATCAAACTCAGGACCTTGCGCTTGCCAGGCAAGCACTTAGTTCACTGAGCTATCTCCCTGGCATTCTTTTTTTTTTTTTTTTTTTTTTTGTGGTATCGGGGATTGAACTCAGGACCCTGCACTTGCCAGGCAGGCAAGTACTTATTCCATTGAGCCATCTCCCTGGCCACTTCCCTGGCATTCTTAATTGATCAATTCATTTAGTTTTTCAGTGGGTGAATATAAAGCTCATTCTAATTCTCTTAAGGCAGTTTCTAGAACCTCAAGAATCCCACTTTTTGCATCCATGCAATGAGAAAGCAATAGTTTCAAAGTGTGATTTCTTTTTGCTTATGAGGATTGAACCCAAGGAGTGTTGCACTACATTTCTAGCCCTTTTTATTTTATTTTAAGACAAGTCTAGCTCACTTGCCTCAGACTTAAGATCTTCCTGTCTCAGCCTCCGAGTAGCTGGGATTCCATGTGTATACCAGCACAACCAGCCAATGTGTGATTCTGAAAAGTAAATGAGATCCTAAAATGCTAACATATAATGCAGTCCCAGATAGAGAGCACCCACTCAACTAATGTGGTCATAATCCATGGCCTACTTTTCACTCTCATAGATTTCTCTCTGAAATCTTGAATGAGCGAGCAGCTGTGACTCAAGCCTGTTTTCTCAAGCTCTCTCCTTCTTAGAAAACTAGCAAAAGAGGTTAGGACATAAACTAACTTCTGCACCCTGGACAGTATCCTAAGATCACGTTTTATCTGGGATGACCAGAGGGTGAATATCCTCGCTGACCCACTTGACCCTCAGTGGTGAGCCAGAGCACATTTGTCTCTGAATTTTGGAGCAGGAACAATTGTTTGGGGGAACTTCTCTTGGTTGCTGCCCCTTCCTTTCCTTGTTGACCAAGAGCCAGTGCTCCCTTGTGGCACCCTGGGGACAGTCCCCTAGGTCTGCCCTCTCTGGCGAGGTCCCAGACCTTCCCAGCGTCCTCCCTTCTTCCCAGCTCACCTGACCACCACAGCTATTCCTTTCAAGCACAACTCAGCGTTCAGCAGCCTGATCCATAATTTATAGATACGACATTAAAAAGTAATGAATGCTTAAAGTGCTGCCCCTCCCAGAAAATATCTGTGCAGCTCAACTGGGGCTTTCAGAGGCTTCACTCCTAACCCTTGCGAAAGCTTTCATGACAACATCAGCCTGTGGTGACTGTGCCTTCTCTCCCTGAACGACCACCAAAACTTACAGCATTTCAGATGTAATTGTGCTTAAATTATTCCATGTGCTAGTCTGTTCTCCTTAGTGAGACTGTAAATTTCTAGAGGGCAGCATTTTTTATGTTTTTTTTTAAAGTACCCATAGTATACAGCATAAAAAGAGCTCTCTGTAAATCTTTTACTATTGATTAATAGTGGCCAGAATTTGCTTAAGCAGGAACGTGTTGTGGGACTTGCATTGACAAACCTGAGTTCTCCTGGACCCCCCGCTTGCTTCTGGCAGCTAGTTTTAAGGTTCTGTGACTATACTTTTTCTCCTGAGTAACTACAATATAATGATTTTTTTTCTTTCAATGAAGATTTCAAGTTGTTTATTTTTAAGAGAGTTTTCAGGACAGCTTTGCATAAATTTAGAGGGAGGTCTTTATTTGACACATCTAATTATTTCCAATAAAGCACTGGATAGCTTAGTTCCAGGAAGTTCAGGTTTAAAATAGGACCTATTAAAGGAAGTGAATCATGATGGAATTGCATCTTCCTTATTGATTAGATATTTTTAAGATGTGCCTTTTGCCCAAAACCAAAGGACAGAGAATAAGAAAACTATGTTCTAAAATAGTTAAGCTAGAGAAAGACAGCAGGTAAAGGAAAACTAAAAAAAAAAAATTTGAAAGAGAATTATGCCTTTATTTCTTGTTTTGCCAGTCAGGCAGGCTGAATAGTTTGCCTTTGGTGATCAATCAAAGAGATCAAATCCTCACCTGACTCCTCCGACTCTTCCCGGCTTCCAGCTTGCCTGGGGCAGCTGCAGCAGCAGGAGCGGCAGCGGTGGATGCGGCCACAGGGGCAGCAGCCACAAATGCAGGTGGATCAGCTGAGAAGGCCTTGACCTTTTCTGCAAGTGGGAAGGTGTAATCAGTCTCCATAGATAAAGCCAGGACCTGATTGTACCCACTGATGATAGAATGGGGGACTGACGCAACAGCCGGGTAACCAGTCTACGAACACCGGCAACACTGCGGACACCCTCCAGAAAGCGAGAATGTAAGTTTCCTCTGTAATGTCAGGGACCTCTGGGTCGTAGATGCTTCCACTGTCAAACACTTGCTGAATGATCAGCCCAAAGGAGAATGGGGAGATGTTCAGCATGTTCAGGAGGGTCGCCTGGCTGGCTCCCCCTTTGTCCCCAGTCTTAATCAGCTGCACATCTCTAAGGATTTCAATGGTGCCCCTGGAGATTTTAGTGGTGATGCCCAGAGCCTGGAAGAAGGAGGTCTTCTCGGGCCCCAGACCAGTGTTCTGGGCGGGCACGATGCCTTCACATGGTGCAGTACGTCCCTGATCTCAGTGAGGTCCTCCTTGGTGAACACAAAGCCCACATTCCCCCGGATATGAGGCCAGTTTCTCCAGAGGTGGGTTGTTTTCCAGATGTCCTTGTGCATCATGGTATTCTTGCCCATCAGCACTCCAGCCTTCCCTCTGAGGGATATTCAAATCTGCTGCATCTATTTGAAGACCACATTGTCTGCTCCCACAATGAGGCATTTTGGATAATCATCCAAAAGTTGGATGATCTTTAGGAAGTAGTTAGATTTCCAGGTTGCCCTGTCTTCCCTGGGCATCATGGCGGTGCGTCAGGGATTGCTACAGAGGCTTTAAAGACGATGTCACTCTCATGAGAAAGCCTGGAAAGAGCAGGAAAACTAAATATTAAAGCCAGCTAGGTTATTTAAGTCTGGAAACAATTGTTTAGCAGTTAAACCCTTCCAGAAGAAAGGCTGTTGATCTCTAGTTTCCTCAGTTAAGGAAATGATAGTAATATTCCACAAGGCATTACCAATTGTCACAAGAGCCTATAAAGACAGGGATGTTCTCAAAGGTAACATTCAATGCATCAAATTCCTTTTCCTGAGGGATAAATTTAAACTGCCCTTTAAAAGGCAGCACATTCATTCACAAGAAGCAAAGAAACACCTTTTGTAAAACCAAGGGGCCTGACTTTCCTCTCAGGGCCGTTTGTAGAATTGAGCTGCATTCTGTCACAATATCAGACACAAGACGGGGAGGAGGATTCTAAGCCACTGCGGGGAAGTCAAGTACCTTGGGCAGATGGATGAAGACAGCAATGGGAGAGAAGAGACTTAGCCCTAGCAGTCTTGGTCCCTCCAGCCTAAGGATGTGGGAGCAGGACTCACAGTGGTGCGGTAGTCCCTCATCTTGACCCCACTGCCACATCAGAACTGGAGCAGTTCCTGAGTGTTGGCTCCCGGCCATTGCCCACTGAGTTTTCACCGGTGTCATCAGCTGAAGAGGGCCGCTTGCCTAAGCATTGTTGCCCTTTGTAAATTGACAATGGCAGAGGGGATATAAACTGCTCCCTGGCCTCAGCTGGTGCTCTGAAGGACCAGGCTGGCACCAGTGCCTCCTGCGTGACGCTGCTGAGGCTTTCCTTGAGGCTGCCACATGGTCCAGTTCCTCCTTCTTGAACCTTTTTCCTTCCCTCATGAGTGCTCATTCGGAGCACAACCCCCAAAGGCTTCCTCATACAAAACTCCACCTCAGATCTGGGGCACCAAAACCAAGACACAGTATCTTTCATATTTTGCACCAGGCTTGAAATTTTCCTACCAGGAAGTTTACTTTCCACTATAGAAATGT
Source organism: Ctenomys sociabilis (assembly GCA_004027165.1). Lineage (NCBI taxonomy): Eukaryota > Metazoa > Chordata > Mammalia > Rodentia > Ctenomyidae > Ctenomys > Ctenomys sociabilis. The sequence goes on along the minus strand of PVKA01001439.1, from coordinate 36,426 downwards.
GGAGCTTTAAAATGTGAAAGTGCAATGTCAGAGGATTTTATGGAGGAGGAACTGAGATCCAGGAGGGTGGGAGGGCTGGGGGAGGTCAGACAGTACACCCTGTAACATGTATGTGGAGTCCACTGCATAGAACCTGGGGGAGGGGGTGACTCTCAGACCACCTGTTCCCTGGCATTTCCATGAAGAAAGGCAGGTAACTGACAGGCAGGTGGAAAGTGACTTATCCCTTCAGAGAAAAAAGTGAACCAATACAGTTCCTACCCCATTCCTGCAAATGAGTTCAGAGTTAATTTGAGAAGAGGGCAAGTACGAAGTGTCTCATGGCTGCTGATCTTCCTCTAGTTTTTTCTTCTGATGCTATGAAATGCATGATAAATGCTGCAGAGATAATCGAGGAGCTAAAGAAGCCTCTAGGTTTCTGTAGCTCAGCTGGTCCCATAATAACAGTCTTGGCAAGGGTGGCTGCTGCCAGAGAACAACAGTTAAGCCACTCTGAGCTCAGGCAATCTGCGGAGTTACTATGTGCATGAAGCATTCCAATTATTACAGACTTGTTGTTTAGTGGGTCATTCTTGCAAAAATGCTTTATAGGTACTGATTCATTTCCCCAGACATCATTCACCATATTATTCCCTTCCTTTAGTGAATTAATCTGAATCCTCCCTGTTTCAGGGTTTACCTGTGATGCAATGTTTCTTTCCTTTCTGGAAAACCACTCCCTTCCTGCTTCCTAGCACAATTATTTGTGAGTGGAATTCACTCCTGACCTACTTACCCTTAGCCAAAAAGAAGGATGTGAGTCCTGAATGATCCTAAAACCCTCAGATTTTCCTGCGTTGCTATGGTGACCGTTTTAGACATTAAATTATTTCTAAACCTGTGGCAGTCAGCGGCAGACACTGCCCTCATCTTAGCGATTAGTTCCAGGTGGGCATGAGAGCTGCCTTGGGTCAGGCAGGGGGCAGACTGTCGTTGAACTGGAAGTCTCCTTTCTCCGAATGGAATGAGGGGGTGGGAGGAAGCTAGAGATGATGCATCCATTTACCCATCTTGTCTTAAAGAAATTAGCCTGAGGATGACCTAATGCATAGAGGAAGGCGGAGTGGAGACGTTGCCAAGACTGCACCAGAGCCCTGACAAAAAAGCATGTGGTTTCCACTCTTCTCATTACTCACTCACACATGCCATGCACTTCCTCTGTTTCTTGGTATGTGCCATAGCTACTGTTCTCATTGCTAAGATAAAATACCCAACATCCAAAGTCAAAAGGAAAAGGCCCGTTCAGCTCGTAGTGTGCAAGGTTTCAGTTCTTCATCAGCAGGCTCCAAGGCAGGTGGCACAGGGCAGAGGGACAATGGTTCTTGGTGGTGGAAGCCAGCAAAAGCAAAGCCTCTTTCTGAGCCTTACATTGTATGCAATCTGCCAGGATCAGGGCAAGGCCCATCCAGTCTATGAACTGATCTGGCAGTCACTCATCCTTTATCCCAGCACTGCACTATGGATCAATCACACACTATAATTCAGCCATCTCCAAAGAAAAAGCCTTGTGACTTGTCTGCAGTTTTGGGGGACATCTACATACAAGCCACTGCAGTGTGCTCTGAGTTGGTTTTCTCTGCCTCTTGCTACTGAATGCATACCACTCAATATGCTTCCCACAGAAGCCATCTGCGCTAGCGGGGCTCCTCCCCTGCACAGTCCAAGTCAGAACCCAGGGAACAGAAATTCTAGACAGGAAACAAAGCATGTACTATGAGGAGGTCAAAAGAACAGCTCAAAGATGTATCTGTATGTGGGTTTTATGCAATGGTTTCTGTTCAACTTAACCTGTACTCGAGGGCTCAGTTCATCATCATGTACATTTATCCAAGTATTGTGTTTTTCTAAGTGAGTTTGTAGTATCCCAAGAACAAAAGCAGTGCAGTATGTATACAATTTGAATAAATGTTTTTCAGATGTTTAACAAATAATAGTTAAATACAAGTAAGCTAACCTCTTATCATCATCAGCAGCACTTCTAGGTTGGGAAGAAAGGGCATTCCTCATGTTGCTATTAAGTTTTGGGATAAACGGCAAATGCTCATGGCTAGAACTCTCTGCTAGTAAATAACCAACTATTACTACAGGGTCTTGCCTAAAGTAAGTGCTCAAATATTTGCTGAGTAAGTTTACCTTGAATTGGGGAATCACAAAACTCAAATAAATAATCACTTAGTTTTGCATAATTTTACTCTACTATTCTTGAAAATTTAGCTTTAATCTTTCTGTCTCTCTTGTCCTTTTACAATTAATTTTCAGGGTAGAATGGAGATTACAAAGGTTGGGACAGAGGGAAAATAGGGAAATGATAGACTAAGAGTGCAAAGTCTCAGATGAGCTCTAAGTTTTTTGGAGCTTTACTGTACAACATGATAAATTTAGTTAAGCATATCAATATTTGATGGAAAATATCTGTTCCATGTTATGTCTAAGATGTTTGATATTCAGACAGATAGTGAGGTTAAGCTCAACTGCCTATGTTATAGGGTAATAATATCATTAAGCTTCTCTTCTGGCAGGTTAACAACTTAAGTTTGCAGGCCAAAAATTAGAGATTAAAAAGGGCTGCAAGGACAGCCTACATTTTGGCCCTGGCCATTCAAGGTCAGTGAGGACTCAGGACATAGAAGAACCTGTACTGTAACACCCTGTAACTCAGTGATGTCTCAAATTTTCTGACCAAGGAGATTATGGGGCCACAGAGGAAAGTGATCGATGATGGAGAGTGTGCCTAAGGAGAGTCATATAGAGAGAAAACATTCTCTCAGGCTTTCTCAGAGAGCAAATTGGTCAAGCAATGGCTGTGACTCATCCACATGGCTGACACTGACAAGGGATCTACAGATGGCAGTACGGGATTCCAGGGTAAATCCTGAAGGGATTTGAGTGGCCTTGTCAGATATAAAAGTTATATTTCTTGTTATATAGCTCTTACTTTATCTTGGTCTTAACTATCCAGTAGAAAAGTATAAAAATGAAGTATAAAAAGTAAAGCCATATTGATATGCTGAGCTGTAAAAGGCTCAAGACAACAACCTCTGACCTTGCAAGTCCTATGGATAACTCACTACTATTATGGACTTCTGGACTATGTTGGATTATTTTGCTGAATTCACATACTTACAGTATTTAAATGACAATGGAATACCCATCTCTGACAAAACTAAACAAAAAATGGGATATAAATAAAGGACCATTTTGTATCTGTATATACAGAATAGTTAAGATAGATATATAGCTACTTTCTCTTAATTCAAGGAGAAGAAAGATTCATACTAATAGTGTTTTGACAGGATATCATGCCTGCCTCTTGTACTGTGAATAACCAATATGAAGACAACAATATACAATGTATTAATTATTGCAACTGTCCTACTAATCGGTTTTGAAACTGTCTCATTGCTATTTGTTTCTCAATAAAATTAATAAAATATATAGTTAAGAATACTATAGATTTTGAAAGCACTGAGTGAATTTGAAATGTTCTCATCACAAAAAAAAGAGTATTTGAGGTAACAGATGTGTTAGCTTGATTTAATTATTTCATATGTTCATAAGTTGTAACATCACTTTTCATCCATAAACATGTAAAGTTATAAATTTTCAACATGCAACTCATAAAGGAAAAAGCAGACTAATTCTTAGTTAAAATTCTTGAGTCAAAGGTGATGGAGACAAGAGTGGATCTCCTTTATATTGCCACCAGCACCTTGCTAGCTCCCCCTCCATCTGCACTCATTTATTCACTTAGACTTTACTGGCTATTTGCTTCAGCCAAGCCCTGGGTATACAAAGGATCAAAAAGACAAACAAATTCCTGTATTCTGTCACTACTAGAAGTGCATACAAATGAACCATACACACACACAAAACAAACATACAAAAACAAAGATGTTTGATATACTATTCTTGAAAATTTAGCTTTAATCTTTCTGTCTCTCTTGTCCTTTTACAATTAATTTTCAGGGTAGAATGGAGATTACAAAGGTTGGGACAGAGGGAAAATAGGGAAATGATAGACTAAGAGTGCAAAGTCTCAGATGAGCTCTAATTTTTTTGGAGCTTTACTGTACAACATGATAATTTAGTTAAGCATATCAATATTTGATGGAAAATATCTGTTCCATGTTATGTCTAAGATGTTTGATATTCAGACAGATAATGAGGAAAGTACAAAAAAACTGTACTTTCAGGTAATGATTCTGTATTATGAAGAAGATATTTTGGAAACAACCCAAATACCCATCCAACAGGGAATGATTAACAAAGATGTGGTCATTTTACATGATGGTGCACTGCTCAGCCATAAAGAAGGGTGAACTTGAGGCTTTTTTAGGTAAATGGATGCAACTCAAGACATACTCATAAGTGAACTAAATCAGACTCACATGTGTAAACATCATATTGTCTCTCTAGTGTGAGAAACTGAAAAAGTAAATAAGATCCAAAATGTACAGTAGAGAGAGTAAAATGGGAAGAAACTGTTAAAAAGAAAAGAGAAGTTGGAATGCTGGGATGGAGAAATGAAAAAAAGCACTTCTGAGAAGTGTCTATTCATCTCAATTGCCTAGTTTTTTTTTTTTTTTTTTTTTTTGTTTGTTTTGTTTGCAGAACCAGAGATTGAACTCAGGCCCTTGCACTTGCTGGGAATGCACCTATTCCATTGAGCCATCTCCCTGGCCCCTAGTTTCTCAGTTTTTCATTAGGTCTTTTATTTGGGGTTGTCTAGCTTTTCCAAGTTTTTTTATATATTAGTTCTGAGTTCTTTAGATATTAGTCCTCTGTTTCAAGAATAGTTAGAAAAATTTTCCAATTCTATAGATTATCTTTTAAAACTGTTGCTTGTTTTCTTTGTTGCACAGATTCTTTTAAAAAAAAGATATGACATCGTTTGTTGATTCTTGGTATTTTTTTCTTGTACAATTGGGGTTTTATTCAGAAAGCCTTTGCATGTACCTATGTCTTCAAGGCTTTATCTATTTTATCTTATAATAGATTAGTGTATCTTTTTAACAATAGATTTTTTTTTATCTATTTTGATTTTAGTTTAGTATGTGATGGGAGATATGAATAGATTTAATCTTCTGTGTGTAGATAGCCAGTTTTTCCAGAACTATTTTAAAAAGAGGTTATCTTTTTTCCAGCATGAGTTTTAGTCTCTTTGTCAAAAAGCAAGATAGTTGAATATGATGTAGTGGTTGCAGAATCCTCTATTCTGCTCTATTGATCCACATGCCTGTTTTTTTCCTGTAATAACATGCTGCTTTTATTATTGTTGCTTTGTAATATAATATGATGTCTGGAATTGTGGTACCTCCTGGTTTGCTCTTTTTGCCCAGGACCGTTCTTGCTATTTTAGGTCTCTTCTGCTTCCATATGAATTGTGGGATTTTTTTTTCTCATTCTGTGAAGAATGTTATTGGTATTTTTATTCTAGGAACACTCTAATTTCTTCCTTGGTTTCTTCTGTGACCTATTGATTGTTCAAGTGGATACTGCTTAATTTCCATGTGTTTGCATAATTTCTCTGATTTCTTTTGTTGTTAATTTCTAGTTTCATTGCACTGTGATCTGATAATTTGCATGGGATAATTTTGACAAGGTTTGTTAGCAGGCTAGACTGTGGTCTATTTTGGACAAAATCATATGTGTTTCTGAGAAGAATATATATTCTATGGCTGTTTGCTGGAACACTGTAGATGTCTACTCTGCTGGTATTTATTTGTTGACTTGTTTTGTCTACTTGATCTATTTGTGACAGCAACATATTTATGTACTTCATTAGAATTGTGTTATTGTTTATATTTTAAATCCAGTAATATTCGTTTTATGAAGTTAGGCATGCCAGTCTTTGGTACAGTTAAGGTTATAATTGTTATCCTTTCCTGCTGAATTGTTTCCACAGCCATTATGAAATGTGATCCTCAATTCTATCAGGACAAATAGCTAACATACAGGCAATGTACTCTATTTATAACTTCTTATAAAAAACAAGAAGAGTATTTTCTATAGAAGAATGAACAATGGTTGTCTAGCTAGATATGTGTTCAGAACTGCAGTTATTGATTCTTTGTGATACTTCTTATGTGATTGAGGTTTTGTATATAAAATCTTTGCCTCTCCCTGTGTCTTTAAGAGTTCTATCATATCTTCTTGAAGACTTAGTGTTTCTGTATTAATATTTAGATCTTTGATCCATTTTGATTTCAGTTTAGTGCATGGTGATAGACATGGGTCTAGTTTTAATTTTCAGCATGTGGAAAGCCAGTTTTTCTAGCACCATTTAGGTTCTGGAAAAGAGGCTACCTGGTTTTCAGTGAAAGAGTTTGGCTCCTTTACCAAAGATAAGTTATCTGAGTGTATGTGGAGTTGTTTCTGCATCTTCTAGTCTGCTCCATTGATCTTTACATCTTGTTATTACCATTACCATGCTGTTTTTATTGTGGTAGCTTTGTAGTATAATTTAAAGTTAGAATTTTGATGGCCCGGTGTGCCATCCAGCGGGTCAGTCAACGCAGGTCACCTAGGGGAGGAGAGGGGACTGACGAAGACAAAGAACAGGTGCGCAAGAAATGGAGACAAGACAGGATTCTGATCAAGTCTCGTTTATTCAAGGAAGCGATACAGCTTATATAGCAGAGGGAAGGGAAGTCAACGTCACTAATGACGTAGGTATATTAGGGTAATGCTATAGGCTAACAATACTCAGGTGATCAACTAAAGGAGCACGTGACAGGAAGTCTAACCAAAGGAACACGAGGCAGGAA
>PVKA01001439.1:13562-29520 GCA_004027165.1 Ctenomys sociabilis | reverse complement strand
AGACTACGGTGCCCTCCACAGCCCGGGCCTTTATTTTGTTGCTTCTGCTATTCTAAGTCTCTGGTTCCAAATAAATTTTATAATTTCTTTCTCTAATTCTGTGAGATATGCTGTTTGTATTTTGATCAAGATGGCATCAAATCTGCATAACAATTTTGGAAGTATGAGCATTTTCACTATATCAGTTCTTTGTATGAAAAAACAATGGATATCTTTTTATTTCCTGATATCCTCCTCAATTTCATATTACACTGCAGATTCCAGGGTAAAGGTCTTTTACTTCCTTCATTAGATTAATTCCTAGATATTTCTCTCTTTTTATTGTTTATTTTGGATACTATTGTGCAAACTGTTGCTTCCTCAATTTCTGTCTCGGTGGTTTTGTTATGTGTGTATGGCAATGCTTTTCATTTTTTAGTATTGGCTTTGTATTCTACTATACAACTGAATTTAGTTATTAAATCTAGATGATGTTTTTTCAAGTTTTTGGGATTCTCTATGCAGAATATAACATCAACTACAAATAATAATAATTTAAACTCTTCCTATTCTTATTCCTTTTATTTGTTTCTGTTGTCTAAATTGCTCTGGATAATGTTTCCAGAAATATATTGAGTAAGAATGGTGAAAATAAACACACTTGTGTTGCCTATGATTTTAGAGTGAAAGCTTTCAGTTTTTACCTAGTTAGTATGATGTTAGCTGTTGATTTATCATATATAGCTTTTATCAGATTGACTTAAAGACCACCTATTACAATTTTTGTAGGGTTTTTAAAAATTATGAATAGGTGTTAGACTTTGTCAAAATATTTTTCTGCAGCTACAGACATGAATATATGGTTTTCATCCTTGGTTGTGTTAATATGGTGTATTACATTTTTTGACTTGTGTCTATCAAACCATCTTTGCATCCCTGGGATGAGTCCTACTTGGCTATGCTATGTCATTGATTTGCTGTATTCTGTTTACCATTGTCTTATTGAGGAATTTTACATCTATGTTCATTCTGGAGATTGGTTTGTAGTTTTCTTCTTTGGTTGGATCCTTCTGTTTTTGGTATTAGGGTAACACTTGCTTCCAGAAATGAACTGGGGAGTACTAGTTCCCTTCCAACATCATTAAATACTTTGTATTAGGTCTTCTAATAACTTCTTTGTTTTCATCTGTGGCCTATTGGTTGTTCAGGAAGATGTATTTTCATTTCCATATGTTTATAAAGTTTTTGCAGTATTGATTTCCAATTTCATTGCACTATGATCTGACAATATACATGGAATGATTTCAATTCTTTTGCATTTACTTAGGTATGCTGTATGAGTTAGTATGTGTCTCTTTTAGAGAACATCCGATGTGCACTAGGGAGGAGTGTACTTTCTTATGTTGTGTAATGGAACACTCGGTAGACTTGTACTAAGTTCATTTTCTCAAAGCTCTAATATTTCTTTGTGAATCTATTTTTGAGAATGGGGTGTTGAGGTTCCCTATTACACATGTATTGGTGCTTATTTGATTTTTCATGTCTATGGATATTAGTTTTATAGAGTTGAGTGCTCTGATCTTTGGTGTGTTTATATTTACAATTATTCTCTTTCTTTTCAATTTCTCCCTTAACAAGGATGAATTTCTCCCTTTTTTGTCTTTCTTGATCAATCATGGCTTGAAATTCACTTTGTCTTTAAATTGGACAGTTATCCCACTTTTTTCTTGGTTCTCATTGTGGGGAGTATTGTTTTCAGCCCTTTCAGACTATGAATTTTTTTGAGTTAAATATTTTTTAACATATTATTGGATCTTGTGTCTTCATCCATCTGACAATCTGTTTTTTCTGATTAGCAAGTTAAGACCATTCACAATGATGTGTATAATTCATATATAGTAGCTTATCCTTGTCATATCCTTCTCAGGTTGGTGCCTTTTATCCCCCTTCTGTTTAACTGTTTGTCTTTATTGGTAGATTCATTCGATTAGGGTTCATAGAATTGTTTTCATTGACTCTTTCTTGAATGCCCTTCAAGAAACATTTTGTGGTCATAAATTTCTTCAGGTGTTCTTTATCAAGAAAGTATCATATTTCTCTATCAATTTAGAAAGATAATTTTGCAGTATATATCAGTCTGGTAGTAGAGATTTTTTGGGGGGGCTTTAAATACTTCATCTATTTTTTTCTTTTTTCTTTTTTTTTTTTTTTGTCTTTTGAGACAGGGTCTCACTATGCAGTTCAGGCTGGCCTTAAGCTCACTTTGTAGCTCAGGCTGGTCTTGAGCTCACAACAATCCTCCTGCCTCAGCCTCCCGAGTGCTGGGATTACATCTCAACTTCTCCATGACTTAAGGATTCATGTTGAGAAGTCTACTGTGATTTTGATGGCCTTTCCTTCATAAGTCACTTCTTATCTTTTCTGTAACAGCACTTAATATTCTTGTGTTAAATTTGTGTAAATTTTTTTTCCTCTGGGAAAAAAATATGTATTTAGAATTAGCCATCTGGACTCAGTTTAGATGATCTCAATTTTATTGGCAATATTCAATGCATCATAATCAGGAGTCGGTTGAACATATACCTTCTCTCCATCAGGCCTGATTAGGGTATTGATTCTCATCAATCTTATGTTATTCTTTATTGCATCATCTAGAAGTTTTGGATTAATTTTTCATGGTATTTCCTTATTTGTAAGAATTTTTTCTTTTGATGATCAGTAAATGAAAATATGTGTTCTAGGTCTGATATTCTGCCTTAACATTGGTTGATTCTACTGGTTCTATTTTCAACAGAATTTTTAATCTCCTGCAGATCTGTTTGAATATCACAGAATACATTTTTTCCTATGCTAAGCATTCATGCTTTCCATAATTTTCCTAAATGTCTCTCTTTTCAAAATCTATATCTACTTTAGATTCCCTAACCATGCCTTTCACTGTGATCACTGTCTTTTATTTACTTTACAAAGTATTTCTGGCTTCTTTCCAGAGCATCATTCACCTGCTTTGTTACTTCTGTTGTTATCAATTCAGAAAGTTCAGGCGGGTGGCTTTTGATTTATTACTACTTCCTGGATTTGCCTTGGCTAAGCTGAGATGGCACCTTGGTTCTGTGTATTTTTCATATTCTATGTGTCTTCTGTGTTGATGCTTGCAAATTTCTTATTGTAGGTAGCTTTATTATTAGTATCCACATGGCCTTAGGAAATGACTGCTGTTTGAATATATTTTGTAGTTGTAACAGGCTTCTGACTTTTGAGTCTGTTGCAAGTTCCTACCACCTCAATTTATTAGGGATAAGAAGTTGCTGCCTGTTAGGCTTAGCACCCCATTCTTCATTTATCTACTGGGATGGTTTATGACTCTTAGATAATCTTGGTATTGGTGTACAAAGAAGAACAACTGATCACAACTATGTCACTTCCCTAAAGTAGTCTAACCAGTAGTAACAATTGCATCACACCTAGCCCAGAAAATAACAAAATTTTGTGTCTTAATTTTCCACTTAAGTATAGGAGCAAGATTTATACTTACATTATAAAATATAAAAACCAGAAAACTGTATACAGTAAATATGTCCTCAACAGAATGATTTTGACTTGAAGAGAGAAAAGTTAAAAGTGATAAGGGGAAAAATGGAAATAGAAGAAGAGGAAGAGATTAGAAGCAAGGCTGAAAGACAAAGGAAGATTAGATTAGCTGTGGGAAACTCGTGAAAGAGGCAAGAAAGAAGAAACAAAAACAAAGCTAAACTAAATTGAACTAAAAGTAAAAGCAATATTCACAGTCACAGAAAAGAATAAAAAGCAATAAAATTGGAAAAAAGAAAAAAATCAAAGTAAAGAAAGATCAAATTTGAGGCACACACTTTGCGGTGTGCCTCTGCTCTCACTGGTAGACAAAGGAGGAAGATAGAAACCAGATCCATATTAGATGATCCCAGCAAGCCTGTAGTAAGATTAGGGTTAGGGGGTGGACAATCCCAGCAGTCCTGTGCTTTGAACTCAACAGAAGTTCAGGTCTCTGATCACAAGGCTGGGACCTGAGTTTTTCAGTTCATACCACTGTGCATATCTTTTGCAGACATCCTCGATTCTGGATGTCTCTCATGGCTGTGCCTCACCCAGACATTGGGAACCCCAAGATGAGGCCCAGCCATGGCTCTGCTGAGTCCCAGGTTTAATTGATCCTCTCTCCAAATGGCATCTGGCCAGCTGTCCTCTCCTGCAGACACTCAGACCAGAGCCATTGAGTCCCACCTCATCCCCTGCTCCTCCCTACCAGTGTGTTTCTCTGTGAAGGCCGCTGGAGTTACCTGCCAACATCATGCCTTCGAGCTACCTCTCACACGCTGCAGCGAGGGGTCAAGGATAAAGCACTGCCTGCCACCTTCTTCTGCATTAAGCTCTCTCTTTTTGTTCTCCCTGTGGCTCCAGTTCTTACTTCAGCTCCTTCTGTGATTGTAATGATCCACCTCCATCCTTCTCTTGCCCAGGTGGCTATAACATAGCCTCTGGACTCTGAAACTTGGAGAGCCTGATTTGTCCCTGCTGACTACTCTGCCGTAGAAAGGGAAAACTCATCTTTCTCCATTTCTTGCCCTATTCAGGCCCTTAGCAGATTGGATTATGCCCACTTTCGCTGAGGAGAATGATTTACTTTATTGACTCCCTGGATTAAATGCAAATTTTTTGTAGAAACCCATTCACAGGTACACTGTGAAATAATGTTTTATCTGTGGCCTGATCGGGTTGGCACACATAAAATCACCCATCACACTAAGCAGCTTGGCTACAGGTTCTTGAAAGTCAATGCTTTGATTTACCACTGCATCTACCACAGCCCATAGCACTGGGCCTTTCATATATAAACATGAGTAGAAGTGATAATCATAATTACTGTTCATCAATCCCATACACCGTGGTCAGTGTCAAGCTCTATGATTTATTGATAGTACTTTAATTTTCCAAATCACTCTTGAAATACTTGTTATTCTAATTTTTGTTATCTGTTGAGTAGAGCTGTTCGTTGACTTGCCAATAGTTACACAGCAAGCATGTGACTAAATCATCAACTCCAACCTATGAATTTAACCTCTACACTAAATTAACAGGTGGTGAATAAACGATATCGTATGACACTTATGCCTCGTTTTTGTTAATAAAGGCTATTTGATTTCAGACTATAATAAATCCAGAGGAGCCATACTGATTTTTTTTTTTTCTTCCAGTTTTAAACATTATTTCATCAGGAAGATTTTCAGGATATCAAATTAGGGTGAACAGGAACACTCATTCATTCATTCAACTATTAATATTTAGCTATTAATTTATTCATTTCACAAAAATTCTTGAACATAAAATATGTATCAGGTACTGAATAGGTATTAGGATATGATAATGGGCAGAAAGAAATATAGTCTGAGTTCTTTCAAGTGAAAATGTCTGATATTGATAAAATAATTATATTAATCAATGTGCAAATTTGAGATGCTATTCTAAAGAAACAGGAAATGAATCCAAGAGAAGATATAATGGAGGAAGAGGCCAGAGCAGGGGCTCAGAAGGTTTTCATAAGGAAGCGCCTTTTATATGGTCTCTGAAGAAAGATTAGTTTTCCAAGGGAAATGACGGTGGGGGTGTGGGCCTGCAGCCTAGGCAGAGGGGACAGTTTGTGCCAAGTCACGGGCCACCTCGACATATGAAGAACCGCACTAGTAACCTTTTCAGAGTGAGGGAAGTCAGCTTGCAGTCAGACAAAACTGAAGCCAGGCGTGGTGGCACACACCTGTAATCCTAGCTGTTCGGAAGCCGGAGGCAGGAAGATTGCTGGTGTGAGGCCTGCCTTGGCAACTTAGCGAAACCTCGTCTGCAAAAACCACATGCCACCGTCACCACCACGATCACCACTGAAAACCCAAACCCATACCCAACCCAATTAAACAAAACAAAACTAAAAAATTCCTAAACAAAAATGCTCTATCTATATGTATATAATATAAATATACTTTATATATATGTAATTTATAGAAGAGCTTCTCATCTCTTATATCATATGATAAATAATGAATAATATTTTTCTCTAAAATTTTTTTATATTGTTAAGAATTATACATATTAACCAAGTGCTTTACCACTGAGATATATCCCCAGCCCTTATAAAATGTTTTCTAAAATTTAAATTAAATATAAACATTCTTGATACTCATATTTATGACTTTTAATTATAGAATATTTTATTACATATCCCATAATTTAATAAAACAGTAATATTCCACATTTAGTTCCATTCTAGTTTTTCACCATTATAAATAACACTAACATAGATGTTTGCATAAAACTAACTTTAATTTTTGTAAGCATTTGATATATACGTATACATATGTATCTGTACAGTCTATTTCTCATATTTTGATAGCCTCATAAATAGCATATTGTAATTATTGTATCCTGTGCCACAAACCTTGGTATTTTCTCTTTTTGACTTGAAGAATTTGCAATACAAAATGCAAAGCTGGCATCTACTTTTGTTTTGTTTTGCTGTGCCGGTTATAGCTGAGATACCCCAGCCCTTTGAGGTTGAGAATCCCATCCTTGTGCAATTGCTTCCTAGGCATAATCCCATTGCCCTATTTGGGTTTCTCTGTCTCAGCCCAGACTCTGAGTCATTTTGTTTTCTTGTCTTAGTCTATAAAATCTTCCAATGACAGAACCTTTCCAGTATTTTCATTCCTCTTTCTGGATGCTTTTTGATCCCCTGTGGACTAAGGTCAGCTCTTCTAAGTCAGCTCTTCAGAGGTTTCTTTCTATCTGTCTCTCCTGTCCTTCACTGCCTGGGAAATTAGAAGCCATTAACTGGTTCTGCAGCATGTCATTTCTGAGCAGAGAGAGGGATCTTGGAGTCCCAGAGAGCCAGGACCCCCGCCGCCTCACATATTCTACCCTGGGCTTGCCTGGCTTGCAGTACCTAAGTACAGCAGCTTCCTAGTGAGAGCTTTCTATTCTCCAGCTCTTCTTGTGTTCACTTTCAAGTACATGCCCAGTGATTCTCCAGTTGTAATTTTCCTGAATCATTCTTTTCTTTAATTTTCATGTTGCTGTTAGTCTCCAAGGTCGTCCATTACTCCTGTGGTGCCCTCCCACTTTCCACTTCCCCCCACCTCTTCTACCCTCATTCTGCTCCTGTCGGTCAGAGGTGTGAGCCATGGCTCGCGTCATCCCCGGTCCCTCACACCATCCCTGGCCTCTGATGCATCACTTTAATGACACTGCTGACACCTACACAGTCCTCCAAAAATTCCTCCATTAGTCATCCCTTTGGTCAGGGCTCTTAAGGTCCTTTCAAAATTAATAAATTCTCTCTGGAAAGGTGGCACATCTAACCATTTTTTTTAGCTATTAGCTTGTTTAATCAACTAGGCTCAGAGAATTGAGCGCAAAACAATTTTTAATACAGTTATTGAGGAAATTTGAAGCACTAGCTTGGAAGAGATTCTTCAGCAAGCACTAAGCAGTCCTGAAGTGGTTCATTTGGGAAATAGGAACGGCTGGCAAGGGACAAGTGACTGTAGGAGCTAAACATCTGATGGAATCAGTGGGAAGAATGGAGGTGGTCATTCTGCTGCCGCCATCATCTCTACACTCACAGAGTGACTTCTATGACAAGGGGGAGGGGTGTAAGTGCACCACACAATTTACCACCCACACTGGAACACCTTTGAGATTGAAATGGGGCAACTATTATCAGTTATTTAGGATCTTATCCCAGAGCTTCTGGAGGTGAGGCAAGAAGATTTCCAGCCCAGGCAACATAACAATTCAGCCAAACTCTACCTCGAAAATTAAAACAGGCTTGAGCACATAGTTCAGTGTGAAAGTTTTGGGTTCAGTACCCAGCCCCACTCCAGATACACAAATTTGGTAAAGGATCAACAAGTACAAAGATCATCCTGGACAAAAAAAGAATACCCGATGCTGCTGAAGAGAAATGTCTCTGCAAGGTTCAGTAATTTTGCATTTCTATCTAGGAGCTAAACGAGAAAATCTTCTCCCATCTACCAGCTGCTACAGTGCCATAGGACAATTTTTCTTTTGAAAATTTTAAATGCACTGATCCATCTCTAAATATTCTTGGTTCAAAGTAAGAAGTGAAATACAAAAACAGACTCCATACAGAGAAGTAAGTTGGGGACAGTATGATGGGTCTTGAATGCCATCCTAAGGAGACCAACTTAATCTTTCCTGCAAAAGAAAGTCCAGGGAAGGCTGCAAAGTGGCTTACAGTTTATAGATGTAATCACCACTTGCTTATGGTTCCACCTTGGTGGTTGCTGTTCTCTGTGGTCAACTGTGGAAACTTCCAGCAAGAGACAACTCATAAATTTCAATTGTGCACCATTCTGAGTGTAATTTGAACACAAGGGTCATAATTCCATAGTAGTCAATCTGAGCACCTCGAAGGCTACTGAATGACTTACAGTGAGTGGGAAACATAGACGGATGACTCATGTCCCAAGTGGGATGGAGAGGGACAGATTTCACCATGCTGTTCAAAAGCCTTCCTGGGCGTCAGTGGGGTGAGTTGATAGAAAACTAATGCTGTGACACAATGCTGGTGTTATTTACCTAGCTTAGGCATTGTATCAGAATGAGTATCGTATATTGTGGTAATTGTTCTTTTTATTATTACTTATCATTAATACTATCTTACTAAGCCTGATGCAGAAATTAAAATTAGTCACAGGTTTTTATGTGTAGGAAAAATACATAGTTTGGTACTACTCATGGTCTCAGTCAACCATTGTGGGTTCCATGGGTACATGGCTGTGTATGAGGTTTACTCAGCAAGCAGAGAATGCACAGGTATAGCAAGTACACAGGAAGTGGAGATGATCTCGACAGAAAGTCCAAGGGGAATGTGGTCCACACACAGTGCTGAGGGGCTGAGTGACAGCGAGCGTAGAAGTCATTAGATGGTAGAGTTGATCTCACATGCCCTTACTGGACTGAGTGCTGAGGGCTTGTTCTCCAGAGTGGTGCTAGTGGTAGGTGCTAGAATACGGAAAAGGCCTATTGAGAGGTTTCCAGTACATTCAGGACGTGGTCCTAAAAAGGACTGTGAGACCCCTGACCCTTCCTCAGTCTCGTCTTGCTCTCTGATTATGAGGTGAGCTGCTTCACTCCATTGTGTGCCTCTGCTATGATGCTCCGTCTATGCCCCCGAACAACATGGCCAACCAGTCATCAGCTAGAACTTCAATGCAAATAATTCTCTCTCTCTCTCTCTCTCTCTCTCTCTCTCTGTATGTGTGTCTATCTGTCTCTCCCTCTCTCTCTCTCTCTATCCCTCCCTTCCTCATCCCTCCCTCCCTGTTTCTGTCTCTATCTCTCTGTGTGTCTTTATCTCTCTCTTGATGTCTTTGTGTCTGTCTGTCTGTCTGCCTGTCTGTCTGTGTGTCTCTCTCCCAATTGAACCCAGATCTTCTGCACCGATCTGTATCCCAAACCCTTTAATTTTTATTTTGAGATAAGGGCTCACTAAGTTTCCTTGCTGTGTTAGAGCCTGGGATACTCTTGCTTAGGCCTCCCAGGGCACCGAGATCACAAGTGTGTGCTGTCTTGTGAACTCACCTTTCTTATTAAGTACATTAACTCCAGGATTTGTTACATGGACACAATGCTGACTAATACACACAGGAAGTGGTAGCTATGGAGCTAAAATTAATAACACTTGGCGAGTTACTGGATGTGGGGATTGAAGAAGAAGAAATTGAAAGTGACTCATTGTGAAATACTGGCTAAACAAAGTATAATGCTATTATGTCAGAATAGAAGCATCAAGAGAAGGAGAAAGATTAAAAGAAAGATAAGTTATTCTTTTAAAATGTCATTTTAGTTTACTAATGCCACATGTAGTACCCAATATTTGCATTCCCTGTGGCAAGTTGGTACACATACATAACATATCTTAATTCCTTTTATCCACACCCTTTCTCTTTACTCCTGTCCTTCTTCGAGTTCTAATTTTTATATAAAGCTTAAAGAATGTGCGTTATCTGCTGTGACTTTATTGGCACCTAATATGCTATTTCATTTAATATTCTCCTCAGCCAGGAAGGAGGAAACTGAGGTGTCTTAGTTCCTCTTCTCTCGTTGCTGGGACAAATACCCGACACCCAAAATGAAGGAAGGAAAGGTTTATTTAGCTCACAGTAACTGGAGGCTTCAGTCCACACTCAGCTGGCCCCAAGGCAGAGGGGCACATGGCAGAGAGCAGCCTTTTATGGCAGCCAAACAGCAACATGACAACAAAGAGCAATCGCTACAGAAAGTCCACCTCTCTGTCCTATTCCATTCAGGCTCTCTGCCCCAGGCTGGAGGAAGTACTCACACCCATCATCCCAGCAGTACTTAAACCCATAATCCCAGCCTTGGATCACACATAATCCCAGCGGATCGCGAGTTAATCACAAACTCTAGAAGTCCCACCTCATGACTACATGAGGCTTTGGGGGGACAACTAGACATAGACCATAACATGAGGCAAAGAGAGGGGAAGGGCCTTGCTCTAGTCCCCCAGCCACTGGGTGGGATGGGATGTTAAGGCTGCAGGAGAGCTTGCTCTTTAACACTGCACCTTCCCCTCAGAGACAAATGGTGAATCTCATGATGTGGTGTGACTCAGGCCGCTGAACTGATGGTGTGCAATTGGCAGATGCAAATGAGGTTCCTCTTCTTGCTTCTTATTTCCCAAGACCTGGTGGGGAGCTTCACACTCTTCTGTTTCAAGATGACAACCACTTGCACTGCTGCAGCCATTACCCCCATCTAAGGAATTATCCCATTGCTTGACACATGACTTCTCTAACCTCGAGTGGCACTTCTTCAAACGCCTGCTAAATATTCCTGATTGTGTAACAGCTGCCATCAAGACACTCAAGTCTTTAGTAACCATCTGTAAGCAACCAACGGTGTTAATCTGGGGATGAGACATATCTCTTCGGAGCTTCAATTTTTCCTTCTGTAACAGAGTGGTAGAAGTAGTATACATTTTAGGGCTGAGAAGGGGCCTTAGATAGTTACTGACCAAGCCTCTGTGAGTCCTGCTGTTAAAACTTGTGTTATTCAATATAGCTTAAATTTATGTTAATTAAATGTTTATCTAATTTCTTATTTTTTAAAAATGCATTCAGTTCACTTGACATCGACCCTGATGTTGGCCTTTGACTTCTGCCCTCCAGAACTATGAGAAAATAAATTGCTGCTGTTTGAGCCATGCTGCGGTTTGCTGTAGCACTTAGAGCCAATACAGACACTATTTAGGAGACCCAGGTATGGAAAGCAGGGTCACCTTCTTCCCATCCATGCCTTCCTAACCACATCAATGCACCTTCTCCTTTAAATACACCCAGAGGAATGAGCATTCCTATTTCTCCTGTTATCTCTCCCCTCCCCCCCAACCAGGGATTGAACGCAGGCCCTTGTGCTTGCCAGGCAAGCGCTTATTCCACCGAGCCATTTCCCCTGCCCTTTCCTGTTATCTTTAAATATGCTCATATTTGAGATAGTGAGTTAACATTGTCATTGTCTCTCGTACCACTGTCAATTTATAATCTCATCAGTAGGTTGTTTTTAATTATGTTATCCTCTATCATATATGTTCAGAAGTTCTGGATTAACTTTTGTACAAAGTTCAAACTTCTTATCCCCAAATTCAGGGTTTAGCTACCGTCTAATCCTCATGCATCCCAACTCAAAGAAAATGTGTACACTTTGAACAAGCACTACCCGATGAGCCCTACACTTTAGCATCCATTGAACTTGCTCAGGGTCCCTGAACACAAGGTGAATTTTACGGTATGCTGTGAGCATTCTAGCTCCTCATCACTCGTCAAATCTCTTCTGCAGTCCACAGTTCATGCTCTCTCTTCTAAACTTCAGCAGTAGCTGAAATTAACTTAAAACAAAAGTGACAACATGCCTGGTTCTTACCACAAGCCAGCAGCTTCAATTATCTTAACAGATTTTCATCAAAACTCTGTGGCATCAATAATGTTGTCAATTTTCAAGAGGGAAAGCTGAGTCCCTATTGCTCAAATTAGGCAAGTCCTAGCTCCTTTCTCCGTGCCACAGTCTACTTGGGACACTCCTTTGGTGCTTACTACAGAGGATTTATGCTTTCAAGTGTAGATACTGTTTCCTCTACTAGTCTTCTGGTTCTTGAAGGAAGGTCTCACACCCTACTTCATGTTGTCATGTTGAAAACTGTACCGGCTCTTCCCACTTACTGGCTTTTCTGTGACTTGCAAGCTTCTAATTCCTATCCCGTGGTTGGTGGTAGTCCCTGTGTGTTGATCGTTAGCTCTCTCTTCCTTTCACTCTACACATGTGAGATAGTAACTCCATGGTACCTTTGACTCTATTACCTTTACTGCTTGGTTAAACATTGCACTGGGGATATCAACTCTCAAAGCAGTTAAGGGGTAGATGCAGTTCTCAGACATAAGCTGCAACAGTTTACCAACTGGGAGAAGGTGCACCCTTCCCTAAATGTGGACCTACATTAGCTGTTTGACTCATAGTCACCTCCTGAAAAGATTATTCTATTCTCACTGTTCTGCAGGGCTCCCTTGGCCAGTGATCAAGTGACTATATTTTTGAGTCTAATTCCAAATTCTTCAGAGTTTCAGACTTATTGGTCTCTGTCAGTCCTTTACCCGTGCCACCATGTCTTAAGTATGATGGATTTGAAATAAATTTCAATATCTAGAAGTTTAAGGACATTTGGGTTTCCTTTTTTTGTATTTTTAGGGAAGGGTCTACATGGTGTTCAAGGTCTCACTACAAGATCTGACTTGTAGGGATCCGTGTGTTTGTAGCTTCCCAAGAGCCGGGATTACAGGCGCAAGTGACCACGCCCAGTCGCAGTTGCTGTCTCAGCACGCCCTGGGGGTGGAGCTAGCATGGTGGTCCAGGGACATTTGGGTTTTCACCATCATCTTATCTTCGCTTGGCCCTTTGGATTTCCACTGAAGCCCTAACATCAGCTTATCCACATAGAGCGTGGCTGCTGTGCTCGTCATTGGGCTTGAGTTGAAACCCTAGGAGCAGTTAGAGGAAAGCGGACACTTTCGTACTGTTGAATCTTCCACTTCTTGAACATTATCTATCTTTCCCTTACTTAGACATTTTTGAAATTTACTAGATACATCTTACAGTTTTCTGTGTAGCGTCTTTGCACATCTCCCTCTCTTTTTTTTGAAGCTGCTCTTCATTTTTTAAAATGGATATTTCATTTTAAACTACTCAGATCACTATACAAATACAACTGTTTTTGTACATTTTTGTGCATTTGAAAATCTTGTTAATTTTACTCATTAATTTGATAATCTTTAGATTGTTTAGATTTTATACAAGCACAGTTATGCTGTCATTGAATAACGAAAGCTTTATATGTTCTTGTCCATACCTTTAAAATTTTTTTATAGTGTAGGAATTTTATACAAAGATAAATAAAATATTGAGTTTAACAACTATCCTGGAAAACTGATACAATTTATTTAGCCACTGTTTGATTGAAGGATATTTCAACTGATCTGCTTTCTTTTTCATACACAGTGCTGCAGTAAGCAGCTTTCTGCACACATTGTGTGCAGAGTGTCTCATTCTTTAGACTGTGTCCCTGATTCTGTTGAAGGTACACAGGCGGGGTAAAGAAAGCATATTTTCTTAAAGAGCACATGGAGCTAGGAGACAACAATGTAGTATTTTCTTAGTAACTTTTTTCAGTTACAATGAGATCACATTTGTGTGGAACAGTCCATAATCTTGAAATATAAATATGGTAGATAATAAAATTATCCTCTTCTGAGATAGGAGAAATCTGTCCTTTTGTGTTTCTGCTATAAAGTATCCCTGACTTCCTGGGATTCTAACAGTGTTATTGTATTTTTTTTAAAAATATGTTTCATAGTTTCAGAACTGCCTGAACTCCTGGCCTGAAGAAAAACACATTTTTCCAATATTTTCTTTTGATATTGACAAAAGAAAGCAGAGAATAGAGGAGAGGACAGCAAAAAGTGTGGGGTGGTGGAGAGAAAAAAAAGAAAATGTAGACGAATTCTATGAGACCTTATCCGCTTCACTCCTCCTTTTCAAGGTCAAAACTGTAATTCGTTGTCACAGGGTAAACCCGTGGCAGGCAGAGAGCAGGACCTTCTGTGGGATCTTCCTGGTTTTGTTTCAATCTGATGCCAATGAGAACAGTAATTCCCCACAAAAGAAACTTCCCTCAGTCTGGTATTAGAAGAGGTTCATAATCCCAGAGAAACAGCTTCACAGCTTCTGCTGATTGGCGAGGCCCCAAAGAAGCAGCAAGGTATCAGAGGCATGTTGGCAGGTGAAATCTTACTATGATTACTAGTTAAAGACAGGATGCCCAAGTAATTTCAAATCCATGAAATTATGAATATATTTTTAGTGTAAGTATGACCCTAATATTGCCTGGAGTATCCTTATATTAACTAATTATTTATCTGAAATTGAAACTTAACTAGACATCATAGTTTTTTATGGAATCTGGCCACCCAGATTGCAAGCACATCAAGCTCATCTTCCATGGATCACACAAGGCCTGGCACATATCAGAGAACTATTGGATCGGAATCTGCACAGTCAGGGCAGTGGACTGTTTTTAGTAGCATGTAGCCCAGACACATTGCCATGGCTACAAATCTCCAAGCCTGTTATTGTGTGAGGCACCAGAATATGAAACTAATCTGGTCCAAAAAAGGCAGATGTTTTGAGAATGGTTGGGATCAAATTTCTGATTTGCTCATTGGGGTGTAATGTAAAGTGAAAACTAATTTGCTTTTACAATATTTAGAAGTCTGTTACAGTTTATGTCCAGACGTCCCCTGCGTCTTCAAGTGACTGTAGGCAGAGCTTTGGACACGGATCGGATGATAGGGGCTTCGTAACTGGCTGCTGTCAGCAGGTGGGCCTTGCCGGAAGAAGGCGGCCCTGGAAGGCTGCAGCTTGCTTCCCGGACCCTCCTGGCTCCCCTGCTCTGGGTCCATGACGCTTGGCAGCTCTCCTCTGGCCTTGGGATGCACCGCACTTTCAGGGAGCCAGCCATCTGTGGACTGAAAGCCACTGCAAACTGTGAGCCAAGATGACGGCTCTCCTTCCACTTGCAGGTATCCACTGTTTTGTTCCAGTGACAAGGAAAATGACGAAAACACAGCCAACATTTGCGCAACATATGAGTCTGCTAACTGATACTCTTCCTAGTGTGACACAAAAACAAGGATCAAGGGAAGTTTTGAGTTTCACGATCTGTGTGATTGGCAGCTTGGCTGTTGTTTCCTAGAGGTCAGATCTCAAAAAATAAGCTTTGTTTGTGATGGATAGGAGCCAAACTCAGGATTCAGATGGATACATGGTGACAGCTGCCTATGTGGGTCTTCTGTTTGAGTAGGTCCTCAGGAGGTCCCTTGCTTTCCCTGAGGTACCTCAGAGTGGCAGAGTCCTCAATGTGTGAGCTCTGCCCAGCTCAGACGTGTAGGGCATGCCCTCAGATGGCTTTCTTGTTTAGTCACAAAGGTGTGTGGCAGACGGGGAGGTGTTAGTTAGTCTGGATCATAAAGGATGTTCCTAGGATCAGGATGTGCAAATTAGATCACATGAATGGAGTCTCCATGCAGCTGCACGTGTGGGAAGTCAGGGACGCTATTTATTACTGCAGTCTACTTGTGGCTTCTCATCCATGGTGGGTTTAATCTGGCCATAGATGGTTGCAGTGATTCCTTAAATCCACACAGTGTAGAATCCTAGTCTTAGTGTGGTTAAGCTGTTTTTTTTTTTTTTTTTTTTTTTTTTTTTTTTTTTTTTTTTTTTTTTTTTTTTTTTTTTTTTTTTTTTTTTTTTTTTTTTTTTTTTTTTTTTTTTTTTTTTTTTTTTTTTTTTTTTTTTTTTTTTT
>PVKA01001439.1:0-13462 GCA_004027165.1 Ctenomys sociabilis | reverse complement strand
ATCAGCTTGGTGTGGTGGCTCATGTCTGTAACCCCAGAACTCTAGCAGGCTACGGTAGGAAGACTGCAACTTCAAATACATCCCAGGCAATTTAACAAGACCCTGTCTGTGTCAAAATAGAAAATTGTCTGGGAGTATAGCTTGGTATGAAGGCTGTGAGTTTAAGTTCCAGTATTTCAAAACAAACAGATAAACAAACCCCAGCCCACAAAAGTGAAATCTAACCAGGAAACGTGAGCTGATAATAACAGAGATTTTAGTAGATACAGAAAGGTATGGCAGGGCCAAGCCCTCATGCTCCCCCTGGTTTCCTCTGACCTTTGGAGGTTGATTGCATTGATTTATTTTGGTGAAGATGTTTCACAGGAGGTATGGCAGGTGTTTTTCTCACTAGGAGAGGAATCCTGGGCCCATATTTTTATTTCAACTACTCAAATGACAAGTCTGAATAAGAAAATAGATTCTAAATGAGAAATTCCAGTGAGTATACTACACAGAGTTAGGAAGTTTTATAAACTTTTGTTTATGATTGTACCCTGTTCACTCTAATGCCTGAAAGCCTATCTCTTCGTATTGTGACCCCATACAATCCTGGTCTTTGTCCCAAATCTTCTAGGAGGCATAGACATGAGGGTGGGGAAACCCAGCTGCCTCCTTAAGTAGTGTAATACAAGACCAGTCAACTGGAGGACAAAACAACTCAGTCATGATTTGCAGGAAGCTCCGCTGTGGCTTTTAGGAATTCATTAATTCAGAAGCTCTTTGGTGGCATTGGGACCTATTCCGGGGCATGTTATTCAGAGCTCCATTTCATGACCTCCAGGTCAATTTTAGAAACAAATTGTATTGGAAGCGCTGTATCAAATCTGAAATTCTCTTCCTCTATTTAAATGGTAGTGTATTTCTCACTTACACTTATGATTTACTTGGAATGAGTAATACAGTAAAAACCTTAGTTTTAAGCTAATATCTGGAACAATTATTTTTACTATGGGTACTTGAAAATACAGCTATTTTTCTAGATTGTTTTTATGTCTAATTGTCTTTTCCATGATGTGTCATTAAATACCCATTATCTTCCAGAGTCTTCTACTTTAAAAAATAGCCCTAGAGGAAAGGCTTCTCTAGATAGAAAGAGGTCTGACCTGATACTTTTGAATTCAGAATGAACTCTGAAACAAGCCTGTCTATGTCACGTAGCTATTTTCTTCTTTTAAGAGACTTAATGAATGCACCATGGGAGAGCATCCTTCTTTGCTAAACATACCTCTTAAATCTTTTTTAGAGAAAAAAAGGACCAGAAAAGTGGTCTTTGCCCTTCTGGGAGGCAGAAACTCATAAACCTTGTCTTTCTCGTTCCCATAATTTGTCTGCAGAAATCCCAGAAATAGCTATCAGTGCCAAACTTGTGAATAGTTTTTCATACCTAGTTTTAAGGTGGCAATGTCATTGTAACCTAAATCATTCAATATGTCGGATTATGTTTATAGTATGGAGGTTCAACATTACTGTGATGAAAAGCCCAGGAAAATTGAACCTGAGACCAGGCTGTCAATGATTGCCACTGGCTTTCTGGGGAGTGATGCAGGGCCTCTGTGATCTTGCTGTGCACCCCACACTGGGAGCTGAGCTCCCCTCCTGGTGTGGATACAGCTTCTCATTTCCTCAGCCTTCTGTTTTGACATGTGGATCAGAGAAAGGACAGTGTTGGCGCCATCTGGAAAGTGGGTCAGCCAGTCTTTGAGAAGACACATGGAGGTGCAAAAATAGTGCTTTGGATCTAGACTGCTTATGTTTAGAGATCTGCAAGCAAGGAAGGAGAATTTGACTCTCAGAAAGTGAAAACAAGTCTAAGTGGACCATTCTGAAGATGAAGGTTCAGAAAAGTATCTGGCATTTTGTGAACAAGTGACAGTTATTAACACAAGATCTAGTTGAAGGAAAGCCACAAAGACAGATTTTTAATCTTTACTACTTTCCCTGAGGCCTGGGACTGAGGAGATGGCTCAGTAGAATAAGCATTTGCCTGGCAAGCACAAGGACCTGAGTTCAACCCCTACTTCCGGGAAAAAAAAAAAAAAAAAACAACAATCCCTGAGGCCTGACTCAGCACTTTCCACTAATGGATTGCTGGGTCACTAGGTCAATGTCAGTGAGAAGGGTTGACTGTGTTGGTTACACCTTTGGTTTCTCCAGTTGTTTAGCCTTGCGAATCACAAAAGCTCAGGATCAGTTGTGTATCACAGGAAGATCTAGGTCTGGAACGAATCAAGCTTGAACCTTCATTAGGGCCTTTATGGCTCAGGAAATTGGCTGGATTTGTGGGAGTTAGATGCCATGGGTTAGGGAAAGACTATAGAACTAGACATAATCATCAGTGCAGTTTTTGTAGTTTTAGGCCAGGTGAGAGGCTCGTGGGAGCTTATTTGGAGACAAGGCCATGGAAAGACAATGAAAATTGGTAATAATTTCTTCCCTTTCCTTTTCTTTAACTTCTTGAATTGACCCTAGAATCTTTGGTTAACTACCTTACGTTAAATACACTTTCATTAGTTGTCAACTCATTAATCTGATTAATTAATTAATTTCAAATAAGCTCTTATGAGTTCACTGCCTAGCACTAAAATTAGTGCATCAATGATATGTAGGCCTAGCTCTATAGTCCTTCCTTAATACATCCACCTCACCCACCCAAGCCTGACCACTTCCCTGAGAGAGGCGGCTCAAGCTTGGTTTGTTCCAGACCTAGAAAAAACAACTGTGTGAATGGAGGCCTGGGATTCAGGGAGGGAAAGAGAAATGATTTACCTAACTGCTTTCCCTTGGCTGAACAATTAGGTCATTTCTAGGATTTCTTTATTTAAACAATGATATAATTAATATTTTTCCACATATCACAAGGAATGCATGTTCTAGAGATTCTTTTGTGTGTATAATAAGAATGGAAATGCTCAATCATAGAGGAGGTAAAGGATTTTAGTATAGGTGCTGCTGAGTAGAGGACAATGCTAAATTATTTTCAAAATATTCAACTTTGTATTTCATCAGAAGTACATAGGAAACTATGGATCTGTATCCTCTGCATTCTTTCCATATTTCCAGTGTCAATAATTTGCCAGTCATGTAAATTTAACTTGTATCTCATTGTGCTTGGCTTGCATTTTCACACTCATTAATGGGCTTTAACATTCTTTTTGTGTGATCACTGGCCATATGCATTTTTTTCTGTTTTAAAAATTCTTTTCTTATTCTACAATTGAAAGAAAAATACTGACATGTAAGAATGATGATTTTTGTAAAATATGAAACACTTTAAATTTAGGCCTTTGTTCCTAAATGAAGATCCAAAAATTCTTTTCTATAGTACTAGCATTCCTATTTGAGGATAATTCTTTCCCATAAAATATACAGGGGCCATTGATGCACATGTATGACCTTCAGAAAATCGTAATCCTGAATTTGACTGTTGGCAGCCACCTTGTTCGTTATTATTATTATTTTTTGACTTTATTTTTTTTAATTTATTTTTATTTTATTGAAATACAAATGTCATCAGACAGTTTCAAGACACCTTAACCATACAGATTCAATGAATTAATACATTGCAAACTGTTTTCATAACATTTTGGTATTGTACAAGGTGCATACATGATATTATATTTACAGATATTATTTTAGCAGATGTCTCTTATCAGTGAATTAAGAGTGTAGCTGCTTACTTATCTTACTTTTTTATACCTGAATTATATCAAAAATTCAATAATTATTTACCTAGTGGATGACCGTAGTCCTAGAAGCCAACATAATATCCTGTCCAACCACCATTAGTGCAGATCTTGCCGCTCATAGAATTATGTAGAAGCACAGCGCTATCTATCTATACTGTCTATACACACACATCATGATTTTTTCTTTCTACACCCCTTCCTTTGTCTACACCTGTCAAAAGTGGGCACTCCATTGACATTCAACTACCTTAGGTGCTTGAACTCGACACCACAATCCAACACAGTCCAGCATTCTGCAACCATAGTGAGTTATTCAAAGAAATTGTTGACCATAGCCGTTTACAGCTCAGCTTAATATTATGGGCTCACGATGTATACTTCATTTTTATACTTTTCTGTTGGATGGTTAAGACCTAGGTAGATCAAGACTTATATACCAACACATGAACTTTATATTTCCTTATGTGGTCAGTGAAGTCCTCTCAGGGTTTATCTTGTAGTCCTGTACATTATTCTGTAGATCCTTTGTCTGTGCCATCCATGTGGATGAGTCACGGCCATTGCTTGACCAGTTTGCTCTCTGTGAGAGCTTGAGAGAAAGTTTTCTCTTCATGTGACTCTCCCCAGGCACACTTTAGAACTTCAATCTCTTTCCTCTGTGGCTCCATAATCTCCTTGTTCAGAAAATTTGGAGCTCACCTGAGTTTCATGATGTTGCAGTACAGGTTCTCCAATGTTCTGAGTCTTTGCTGACCTTGAAAGGCTAGGGCCAAAATCACCTTGTTCATTATTATTCTGTCTTCCCTGTACAGCTTCATCCCAAGTCACCATTGTCTCTTGCTTTCACTCCCTCAAAGACTCCTAACCAATTCTTCTAATTATATTCTTCTTCCTCCTCCTCCTCCTTCTTCGTCTTCATCTTCATATTCTTCTTCTTTTCTCCTTCTTTCCTCCTCCTCCTCCTTCTCCTTCTTCTGTTTATGCAGGAGCCCTCAGGTGTTAGACATTTCTGTCAAAATCCTTCAATGACTAATAATAGAAGTCCCCTCTGTGCCATGCAGGCAACAGAATGACTGAAATCTGAATTATTTACTACTACTATTACTTATATCATTTAATCTAGAATACTTAGATGTCTTATCTAGAAGATGAAGAATACTACTAGACCTATCTCTGATCTAGAACAATGTTGAGAACATAGCTGACTCTCAATAGGTATATCTTTGCAGAAAGTTCATAGTTCTCAAAGGTTTTAAGGGAGGGAAAACAAATGTGCTTGTAAAAAAATTCAACAGATGAAATTAATTTTACAAAAGCAGATGTAGGATTGGAATGTGCAAGTTACTTACTAGAATGGAAGACTATAAACATATTATCTTGGTTATTTTAAAGAGGTTGTCTTTTTAGAGTCACAAGTTAAGAAAAAAATGGTAGGATGGGTTAAAAAGTCAGTAACTGGTCTTGAAGGTCAGGTTTAGTAATCCAGCATGAGAATGATGGTACCAAGGAGACACTAGGTTTTCATCCTTAAAACAAGAATTTGGGTTAAATATGTGTCATGGACTCTTTCCTGTTGCACTAATTGAATCCTGCAGGATGGCTAATTTATTAAGAATAACTTGTTCTGCTTTTAGTTCTAATAACTGGGAAGACCTAGGTTGTGTGGCCACATATGAAGCAGTCCTTCTGGCTGTAACTCAACAGAGTGCCAGGGTGGCACAGGGTATCGCATAGGGTAAGAGCAGATGTGCTAACTTATTTCTTTTTTCTTCTTTTAATAAAGCCATCACTGTACTTACGAGAGGCTAACCTTCCCATTACTTCATCTAATCTTAAATTATAATTTAACGGTGATACCTCCAAATACAACTAATTATGTGAAATTACGTTCTGTTTGCGTCCCTTTGCCGGGCTTATTCCACCTTAATATAACATTGTCCAGCTTCATCCCTGTCGGCTTACAAATTTCTGATCACTGTCAGTGAGGTATTGTCGGTAGTTAGTGCGTCTGGTACGCACGCGGTGTGCACACACAGGCAGGCATGGCCTTACGCCCTTGAGTTTCCTAACTTTTAAAAGCTGCAATGTTAAGGTGGAAACCCTCAAGTCATCATGAAATAAACCCCAATTATCCTTAAGGTCACGTGGAGATGAAAGCAACATCATGAATTCTACCAACAGATGGACACATATGGCACGAGGCGTTTCCTTCCAGCAAGCAAAGTGGACAAAATTATAGAAAGAAAACAACAATCTTCGTGCCATCTATTCTTTCCCACAAAGCGCCCTATTCACCAAGCACTAGATTCTGTTACAGCTTTGAGTCTTTCTTCCTGATGAGAAGAGAAGCCAGACAATGATCGGACTGAATGGAGTTGTGCTTCCCATAATTGATACGATTGTTAGTGAGTACTCTATCCCCCCTTTCCTGTGCTGCTCTCAGGTCCTAGAAAGTCATTAGGTAAGTACCCTTTCAGAGCACATCCAGGCTCTCCGTACATAAAACATCAATTGTTGATGTATTTTTCCCTTGTGGTTGGGAAATTCTTTTTTGGGGGGTGGGAATTCTTTAGGTGTCTTCAGATTCATAAAACCATTTGTGTGTGTGTGTGTGTGTGTGTGTGTGTGTGTGTGTGTGTGTGTGCGTGTTTGGCATGGGCAGAAAGGGAGAAAAATGAATAATTTAGGTCAAAATCTAGCGCCTATGAAGTTGAAAAGGCACTTTAGTGGAAATTAAAGGACAGCCCCAGTGATGCTTTATAAGGAAAAGCGGTTGGACGGCTGAGAAGAGCGGGAACCCTGTTAGAATAGCTGCGGACACCCAGTGAGAGCTGTAGGATGAAGTGCAGGGAGATGAAAAACCGCTGAGTCAAAGCCATAAGCCTCTTGGGTGAGCTTTTTAAGTTGACAATAGAAAAGACAGAATCTTTAGTGGGCTGGGGAGATAGCTCAGCAGTGTAAGTGCCTGCCTGGCAAGCACAAGGACCTGGGTTAAATCCCTGGTACCTCATAGTGTGCTGGCCCTGTGCTGAGCTGGCCACTGAAACCAGCGTGGTGGTCCATGCCTGGGAGGCTGGGACAGGAAGATGACTACAAGCCTGAGCTGCAGAGTGAGACCCTGTACCAAATAAATAAAAGGTTAAAAAAATAAAGAAGGTTTTTCACATCTTTTCATCCATTATTATATCATTGACTTTCTCTTCTTGCATGTAAGATGCATAGAAGTGTCCTGGTTACTTTTCTCTAGTTGTTGAAACAAAATACCTAATACCCTGTACCGAAACAAAGTTTTATTGAGCTCCCAGCTGGGGTAGATCTCAGTCCACAATCAGTGGGCTCCAAAGCAGGGTGGGATGGCAAGGGGCGCAGGCCTCTTTTTCCTCCCTTATATTGCAAGCAGGCTACCTGCCCCCACCCCCAGGGCACTGTAGCTCACACAGTGTCCTTGCCCTCCTCTTCAGATGAAGAGGTTTACAAAGTGAGGATCCTGGCTCCCTGCTGTGTCCCTTAGTTAAACTTGTAAACTTTTCAAGTTGACACAATGCATCAATCTATGCAAAAAGTTTAAATATACAAGCAGGCAAGGGATTATGATGGTGAAAAACAATGTATGATCTATAGACCAGCAGTGTAAGAATTTTCTGGGAATTTGCCGTAAACTCAGATTCTCAGCCTTACTCCGGATGTACTGAATTAGCAACTTGAGGAGTGGGATGGTTACTCTGATTTAATAAAAGATAATCAGGTGAATTTAAATGCATGTTGACAGTTGAGAAGCATTGGTAGAGGAGTTAAGAGCATGGCATTTGTGGGCAGATGGCTGTATTACTTAGTGCAGTTATGCTGTTGCTGTCCTTTCCTGCTTGTAAAATGGTAGAAGCAGCAGAAGTGCTAAAGTCCTCAGAACAGTGCTTGGTGAGTGTAAGTGCTGTGTGAGCCTATTAACAACAACAGTGACAATAATAGTCTTGATTTTATTTTTTAACAGGACACATTTTTTTTTTACAATGTATAGCAAAGCCTCTTATTTACCAGGTATTTTCTTCTAATGTCTTAGAGTTAGTTTCCATGGCTCAGGACAATATTTCCCAGCATGTGCACCATGGACCATTGTATCACCATCATCTGAAATCATTTTAATGAGCCAACTAGATTTATAAGAGAAATCAGGCCCACTGGAATCCATGAGAAAGATCATAGTGATACTTCTGCATACTAGAATTTCCAATCCACCACCTTTGGATCACAAAAACTATAATCCATTTTTCAAATGGTACATGAGATATAGCAGTAGCATACAGGAGATCCAGAATGAGATGTAAGAACGAAATTTCTGGGTTGGGGAAGATAGCTCCGTGGCATAAGTGCATGCCTAGAAGGTGCAAGGTCCTGAGTTTGATCCTCAGTGCAAAAAAACGAAAACAGAGCTAAATTTCTGATTCTGTTGTTATATTTAAAGATTTTTTTTCATTTTTATATTTAGGATAGAGTCTACAAGGTCTACAGGGCCTCACTATGTAGATTGGATTCATGTGAGTCTCCTGTTTTCAGCCTCCCAAGTCTAGGATTAGAGGTGTGCAACACCATGCCCAGGGTCAATCACTGTCTCAGTGCGCCCCACAGGTGGGGGTCAGCACAGCACACTAGGGATTGAACTCCAGCCCCTGTTCTCTGCCTATGCAGGTGCTTTAGTCCACTGAGCTATCAGGCCAGCCCTTTTTCTTCTTCTTCTTCTTCTTTTTTTTATGGAACTGGGGACTGAACTCAGGCCCTTGCACTTGCCAGGCAAGTGCTTATTCTACTGAGCTATCTCCCCCACCCGAGGCTGACCCTTTTAAAAGACTCTTTTTCTCTATAATTTTATTTGTTTTACTGGCAATTTGATCAGGTTTGTTCGACATTGTTTACTGAGCTTCAGCATTATCTTACTAAGAATAACATTTACCTTGTGAATCTAGGACTATCAAGAACAGTGAGTTCCAGGAAAATCTATCTGGATCATTACCCATCACACAGCTGTGGATTATGTATCTGATTACTTCATTCTTATGTTACAGATAAAGCCAAAAAACTCAGGTTGAAGAAGCTATAAAATGTCATATGCTTAGGTAATGGATGAACCAGTTGGACAAGGTCTCCCAACAGCCAATCCATGTCCTTTCACTATATTACAACACCTTCATCCTTGCTTCCAAAAATATTTTAAAGCAGCCTTTAAACATTAAGATATTCCTCACATAAAATCTCCACAGTTTTTGATTTCCTTTGATTCCTTTTCCTTAAAGATATGCCAGCATCACATTTAGTTGAATAATACTGATATAGATCAATCACATGACAACTAATAACTCATAACTCCATTATACGTTGCTTCTTTACCAGTGCAAATTTGTTCTAATACAATTAGATTGACTTTTCAGGTTGTGATGAAAAAGTCTTTGGCCTTTGCAGACAGAATTACAAGTGTTGTATCCATTGTTCAATTAGAGTTGAGCTCCTACACAGTATAATTACATATTTAGACAGTTTCAGTCTGAATTTTGAGGTGTGCATGTGGATATTTATCTACATGTACAAATTATGTTTATATACTTGGTGGGAGGAAGGTATTTATTTCAGGCTCATTCTTATCTCGATTATCTCTGAAAATGAGTTCCTTTTCTCTTTGCTCCTGGGACTTTTCCTATTACATAGGAACTTCAGTATATTGTAGTCATCTTCTTCATTCCTCTTTCTTATTACAAACAGCATATTTGTAGTGTCAGTCATTCATAAACTTCTCCCTCTATCTAAACTTGCTTCTTTTTATACATGGCTAGTTCATGACCATCTACTGTCTAGTTAATCACTGTTCATCCCTTAGGTTTCAGCTCAGTTGCTGCCGTCTCAGAGAACATGTCTTTCCTTTTATCACTCCCTGTCCTATACATTGTATTCTATCACTTCTGAGTGCTTTCACAGTAGTTATTACTCTATGCAATTATCTTATGTGCTGTTTTCCTTCTATGTCTCTCTATACCTGCTTGAACATGAGAGTCATGTAAGTAGATGATGTACTCCTTTTGCCCCAATACTTGACCCAGGGCCTGGTACGCAGTCTAGGCTCAGTGAACATTTGTTGAATGATTGTGTCTTATGTGAGTTCTGCGAAAGTCTTAACACTACTTAAAAGGCTTTGTGTGTTAAATCTTGGTCTTTATAAAATCTTTTCTGGATTATTCTCTTAGTTGATGAAATTCCCTATTTCCTCAGTTACCTTAACTTCAGATCTACTAAATGGCCAAGTCTTTGGACCCATGTACGTTAAATTGACTGAACCTAGATTTTCCTAGAGCATTTGGACCCATGTACGTTAAATTGACTGAACCTAGATTTTCCTAGAGCATGCTGGACCATGATGTATTCTCTTCCAAATTATGTGTTCTCTGGTAGTATCTGACTACGGGTGGCTATTGAGCTCTTAAAATGTGACTCATGTGAAGTGATGTCTACACAATACAAAATACACATCAGATTTGGAAAACAGAATAAAGTATTAAATAGACTTTAATTCTATTTATATTATTTACTTATTGAAATAATACTTTTTTGAATATATTGGGAAAATCAAGTATATTAAAATTAATTTTGCTATTTTAGTTAAAGCTTTCCTTAAAAGTTTAACTTTAATTTAAGCTACACACATAACTTAAATTTTATTTATTTTTTTATTTGGGAAGAGCCAGGGATTGAACTCAAGCCATTTCACTTGCCAGGGAATTGCTTATTCTACTGAGTCATCTCTCCGGCCCCTAAACTTTATTTTAAAATTAAGATAAAACTTAATTTTATCTTTTGGCAGCATTAGAAATTGACACTGATATCTTTGTACTGAGATACATCCCAGGTCATTGTTTTATTTTTTACTTTGAAGCAGGATAGGCTTGAATTCGTAATCCTTCTGCCTCAGCCTCCCAGAGTGCTAGGATTACAAGCTTGTGCCACCAGTCCCAGAACTTTGGAATTTTTAAATATGCTATGGGAATTGAAAATTAATTACATGGATCATATTTGTGGCTCATATTGTACCTTTACTGGACCACCGTGATTCAGAACCATCAAGCTCACCCAAGTTATAGGGCAATGATGGCTAAAAAGGGATGTTATTGTCCACTGAAACACTGCTGAAGGTCCAAGAGCTTTTCAGTCTTCTCTGCTCCTCTTAGATATGCACTGGGGAAGGCTGGTACTCCTGGGCAGGTGCCATCCCATACCACCTCAGTATAACCTGAGCCTGACACCAAAATTTAGGTCCTGAGACAGAAACTTTAAATGTATTGCCATTGTCATAGTTATTTTAAAACAATACTAGGACTAGTATTTAGCCTTTATTTTTTATTAATATGTGGTCATCAGTTTACTTATAGAAGGAGCTTCTAAGAAAAATATTTCCTCTTTTTTAACTTAGATACCATCAAATTTTAAAGAAATGTTGATAGGTAGATTCTCTAAAAAATATCAAAGAGAAAAGTATACTTCAAACTTTAGATGGTAAAACAAATGGGAAGTCATAATGCATACTTTAGCAAATTAAACAAGTTCCTTCTGTAACCATTTCTTATACACTATAATACAGCATTGACCTTTACTGAGCATAGGACAATATACTACAAAGCAAAATTTGAACAAAAAGTTTGATATGAACATCAAATCTGCCTGTAAGCAAACATAAATCTGATAACTGTTCTTTGCATAGCAATGAAATTCTCTTGAAAATCTTGCCTTGGCCGGGCTTGGTGGCACAGACCTGTAATCCCAGCACTTGGGAGGCTGAGGCAGGAGGATTGTTGTGAGTTCGAGACCAGCCTGAGATACAAAGTGAGCTTAAGGCCAGCCTGAACTACATAGTGAGACCCTGTCTCAAAAAGACAAAAAAAGAAAAAAAAAAAAAAAAAAAAAAAAAAAAAAAAAAAAAAAAAAAAAAAAAAAAAAAAAAAAAAAAAAAAAAAAAAAAAGAAAGAAAGAAAGAAAAGAAAACCTTGCCCTGTAGTTTGAGCAATTGGTTGCTAAGGATTCTAAGGATCACTACAGGCATATCAGGAAGTCTTCTCTAGGGTAATGAAGTTTGCAATAAAAGGCTTCATGATCATGACATTGTAGTTCATTCTTTAATTCAGCACATTTAGTGAGAAGCTATTGTGTTTCAGCAGTGTTTGAGGTACTGTAGGTACTTGAGTGACCAAGGTAGAACAAGATTTTACTCCTTTGGAGTTTACATTCTAGTGTTTAACTATTACTATGGTTTGATGTGATTTGTCCCACAAAAGTTCATGGACTGTACTCTTGGTCCTTAGCGTGGTGGTGTTGAGGTGGTGAACATCTTAAAAGGTGGCACCTCTGCCTTCACGAATGGATTAACTTTGTCTCTTCAGAGCAGGCCAGGGTTTAGGCAGTGTTGTTGTACAAGTTTGTAACCTTAGCACTCTAAGAGGCTGAAGCATGAGAGTGACAAGCTGGAGCCCAAACTGAGGAACTTAGGCACTTAGCAAGAATCTGTCAGAAAATAAAAACAAAAAAGAGCTGTGATATGGCTCATTGTAAAATACCTGAGTTCCATCCCCAGAGCTCCCCAGACAAATCTAGTTAAACGGTACTGGATTAGTTCTTAGAAAAGAACAAGAGGTGGCTTAATCCTTCCGTGGTCTGCTGCTCACTATCCTGCCATGTCACCTGTCCTTCTCTCTCTCCCACATGCTCCCAAACCTGATGTTATCCTTCAGGTTCTGACCTAGCCAGATTTTCATCACAGGCCGGATGACGAGGATTTCTATTCCACAAAACTATGGGCTAAGTAAGCCTCTTTTCTTTATATATTATATAGTGTCAGGTATTTTGTTATGCCAACACAAAACAAAAGGTAGGTATTTTCCTCAATAGAATAGTAATAAAAAAGAGTACACCTAAACAGTGTTTTTATGGAATGTCATGAGTGACATTTTTGTTGGCTATTAAAGTTAATACGAAAATTTCTATTTATGCCTTTTGTGGGAAATTTGACAATGGAATCACTGATGGGAAGTACCCATACATACAGCCCTAGATGTCTACACTACTGACCTATCTTTCAAGAGTGTTAGAATGCACTCTTAAATTTAAATATGTTTCAAATAAAACAAACTGTGTCAAGGGATTTTCAATAATTGAGGGGGCTTGGGATACCTGTCCAGTTCTTCCCTCTGTTGGGATATTACAACTTCAAACTAAGCAGCCGTCCTAGCTCTTATCTACGAATTCTAGCAGCTCCCGGTGGAATGACTTCCTTTCCCTCTCAACCCAGACTCCTTCTTTTTCTTTGAAATTCTTTGGCAAGTCTTACGTCCCCCTTGGACATGTCCTCTTCCCTGTTCATCTTTATTTTCGTGAGGTCCACGACTGCCCCCGCATTCTGGCTCCCAAGAAGAGTTTCCCTGTGGTCTTTTCCCCCACGCAAAGCTCAGCCGATAGATGTCTCCATTACTCTCTCGTAGCCACGACCAACCTCAGCAAATACTTGTTCGTCGTTTCCTTAACTGACAACAAGGAAGAGATTTAATACTCTGCCTAAAGACGAGCAGATGCTCAGGAGGGCAGAAATCCGTCCTACGTCCCTCCCTTCTAGTTTCAGTCAGAAATGCAAACTATTCCCTTTTCCCTCTTTTCCAGGCAGACGCAAAGGCTAATTTAACGAAGCACAGACGACGACGCTGACATCCTCC